>JASCZI010060538.1:9801-23755 GCA_036250425.1 Stylosanthes scabra
GTTGGATTGTGGAATAACCAAACGATTTTTCCAAAGCAGCAAGCCATTATGGCACGAATAGTTAAGGTCCTCCAAGCAATGAGAATTGCATTTCTACAATATTGACTGCAAGCCCACATTTGCAGAGAGCTCTTGTCTTACCTGCATTAACCACTCTGCCCGTGGTGTAGACCATGCACCCATGAAGCTTCGGAGAGGGTGTCAGCTGCAACATTTTCAACCCCAGCTTTGTATTGAATCTCGAAATCAAATCTGAGTAATTTGTGTAACCACTTATGCTGCTCAGGAGTGTGCAAATCATGTTCTAATAAGGCCTTTAAACTCTGGTGGTCAGTACGAAGAATAAACCTCTTGCCTAGCAAATAGTGGCGAAACTTGGCTAAAGCTTCCATGATAGCATAGAATTCATGAATATATGCCGATTGTTTCTTCATGTTTGGGGGTAGATTCTTAGAGAAGAAGGCTATTGGGTGTTTCTGTTGAACCAACACAGCCCCAATCCCGGACCCTGAAGCATTAGTCTCCACCTCAAATGGTATAGCAAAATTTGGTAAGGCTAACATTGGCCTTGTGCAAATTGCCTGCTGCAATGTATGGAATGCTTGAGTGGTCTGATCACACCAATTGAAAGCATCTCGCTTCTATAAATCAGTTAAAGGAGCAGCCATGGCAGCATAACCCTTAATAAAGCGACGGTAATAACCAGTAAGACCCAAAAATCCCCTCAATTGCTTCAAATTAAGTGGCAAAGGGCAATCCTGAATAGCTGCAACCTTAGTCGATTCCATATGCACCCCCTACCTTTAATGGTGTGTCCTAGATAATCAATCTCAGGAGCTCCAAACACACATTTGGAGAGTTTAGCATATAAGGATTGCTGTTGTAACAGCTCTAAGACCACAGCCAAGTGTTCTAAATGTAAAGCCATTCCATTGGTATATATCAAAATATCATCAAAGAACACTAAGACAAATTTTCGAAGAAATGGTTTGAACACATCATTAATCAAGCTTTGAAAAGTAGTTGGAGCATTAGTAAGGCCAAAAGGCATGACTAACCATTCGTATAAGCCTTGATGGGTACGAAATGCCATCTTGCAACGATCCTCCGGGTGTACCAGAATCTGGTGGTAGCCAGAACGCAAATCAAGTTTAGAAAATATAGTGGCGCCAAAGAGTTCATCGAGCAATTCATCAACTGTAGGAATAGGGAACCCATCCTTAATAGTTATAGCATTTAAAGCTCGGTAGTCAGTGCAGAATCTCCACGAGCCATCCTTTTTTTTACCAATAAAATAGGAGAGGAGAAGGGATTGTTACTTGGCTTGATGATACCCTCACGTAGCATGTCTTGAATCATGGTCTCTATCTGTGATTTAAGGTGGTGAGGGTAACGATAGGGTTTAGCTTTGACTGGAGCAGCGCCATGAATAAGAGAAATGTGATGATCATGGGAACTCTGTGGAGGAAGGCCCAAAGGTACTTGAAAAATAGAATCATACTTTCTTAGGAGGGCCTGCAAGTCAGGATTGCTAGCAACTGAGGTATCCAATGGAACAAGAGGCGTAGCCTCAGGAATTTGAACCTCCAATGTGTAGAATTCAGCCAAAGAGTCTGTTGATAACATACGTTGTATGTGATGGAATTGTGCCTGTGTTGAAGGCAAATTCTTGTATCCTTGTACCGTAACAAACTTCCCTTTGTTCCAAAAATGCAGGAACGAGGAATCATAGTCTGCAATATGGGCTTTAAGAGACTCAAGCCAAGAAGAACCAATGACTAATTCACCTCCTGCAACATGGAGTACAAATACATCATGAAGAGTGATGGTGCTGCCAGAGATAGTGACATCTAAACTTGAAATCTTGCCCAAAACAGGCAGGATTTGAAAATATCCCACTATAACCTTCACTCCCGGAGCTGGTTCCATTGGTGAGTTCAAGAACTTCGCAATTCGGGGCTGAATGAAATGATCGGAACTGCCCCCATCAAGTAATGCATGTACCTCCTATCCTTGGATAATCGCATTCAATCTTATCATAGCAGGGCCTTTGCTGCCATGCATCGCGTTATACGAGAGGTGATGTTCAAGGACATGAGCTTCCAAGGTCTCTAGAGACAGTGTATTAGCCGAAGAATCAACCGCACCCAATTCAAGATCAACATTATCATCGAATTCTAGTTGGAGTTGCAAATATTGCTTGTTTGCACAGCGGTGAGAGGCGGAAAACTTCTCATCACACCAATAACAAAGACCTTTCTCCCGTTTACTCTGCATCTCGGCTAGGGATAACTTTTTAACTGAGCTTGTGGTTGTTGTCAAGCCCGAAAGGCCTGTAGGAATTGGCAGCAACGGTGGCAGGTTGCTCTTAGGAAGACTGCGAAGGGCAGAATTAGTATTAGTTGGGGCTGCGGAGAAACGACCTTGTGATGAGAGGTTACATGGGGTTGAAGTAATCCGTTCCTCATACATTCTTGCTAAAGTGACAACACGCATTAGCGATTGTGGACATTGAGCCTTCACATAACGACGGATCTCAGGTTTCAGACCTCCGATAAAACAATCTTTCAGGGCCTCTGGAGGGTCAATCTGCGTGCGATTAGCTAAGGCCACGAAAGCGGTATAGTACTCGCCAACGATGCCCTGCTGCTGGATTTTAAAGAGAAGTTCTCTAGGAGACTTAAACAAGGACGACCCAAACTCAATTTCAATAGCTCGTTTAAACAAGGACGACCCAAACTCAATTTCAATAGCTCGTTTCAGTTGATTCCAAGAACAGAATTGTGCCGAGCGCTGAGACATCTGGAACCAAGGGATGGCGGCGCCTGACATGTGAATTGCCGCAATGCGGATCTATTCTTCCTTAGGGATTCGAAAAAATTCGAAATACTGATCCATGGAGAAGATCCAAGCTAAGGCTTCCGATCCATCAAACTTTGGGAGGTCAAACTTCACTCTATTGTGCTGAGCCAAGCGATTGAAACCCTCAGCTCCCCCACCCGAATTAGAGCCATGAGAGAACCCATGTGAAGGTGAACGATATCGTGATTGTTCCTGGATGAGCTGGGTTAAGGATGACTGAATGGCATCGAACTTGACATTCGCAGCTTCAATGGTGCTAGCACATTCAGCTCTGCTCTCATCGGAGACCTCTTCAATACGTTGGCCCAGCTTCTTTAGTTCAGCCTCCAAACTTTTGAGACGTGTGTTCTCTGCCATGGTGGGAATGAAAGCACCAAATGATAGAGTGAAGATATATAAACGGTGGAATTGAGAAATTGTGGTAATATGGAATAATAGCAATTGTCGTTACTTGAGTACTGAAAGTGGAAAGTGACAAAACAAAAAGGAAAATATGTTCATGACAGCAAAATTTCATGGAATTGGAAATTGGCATCTATGGTGAGGTAAGCCATAAGAGAATCAGTAACCTGAAAAGGGAATGTAGTCACAGTAAGATAAGGGAAAGAAGAAGAAAGTATAGGTAGGAGAGTAGAGGAAGCAGAGAAAGGAGGAAGGAATATTACCACAAATAGCTAAGGAACAAAGCCATGCAGCATTTTGTTATTTATCTTTTCTTGTTTGCTTCTCCTTAAGCCCGATAATTGCGGATCGGATGACATCTAGCCTTGGTTTGTTGCTGCATGCTGCTCATTGAGGTGCTCATTTTCTGTTATGGTCATATCAATATACAACATTCTTAATAGTATTATCTATTATTCTCACTCCCTATCTATTAAGAGAAAGTATAGGGAAATCAATAATTTTTAAACAATAATTAACCAACAACATATTGGGAGGATCATAAATAACTGATCATCCAAACACAATCAAGTGATTATTTAAACATAAACAAATGATCATTTAAAACAGATGCAAGTGATCATTCGAAACAATTTTAAATAAAACTAAAAAAAGATAGTATAAGTTGACACTATGGAGAATAAGAGAAACATGAACAGTGGAAGAAGATGAAGGAGGAGGGGAAAAGAAGAAACGGTGATGCTACTGCGTGGCGGTTTCTGGTTCCAATGGTGGGAGCTTGATGGGTAGTCCACAAAGAGGTGTAGGGAGAGGACATTTTTAAAGGTGCCGTCAATGGTGATTTCAGTAGTAGTCACAATGGTGTATAATATGGAGGAGGTTCTTGAGGGTGCCGATTAGAAGTGCTTGTCAAGGAGGGTGATGGTCTGACGGGGATTAATTTTGGTAGTGAGGTGTGTGAGTGCTAGCTAGTGGTTGAATGTGTAGATATTTAGGTGGGTTGCATAGCGTGATGTGGGCTAGGAAGAAGAAATATTGGTTACTGTTGTTGATATATTTATTGGTGACGTAGCATAACCAACTGCTACGGAACTAACATTAGAGTCTTAGGAAGTCAATAATTAAGTTATCTTAAAAAAAATTATCATCTAAAATTGAAAAATATAAATTATCATCCGTAATTCATCTACTATTATATTCAAATGCATTGGCTCTCAAATATGTTAACTTCCAAGATTTTCTCTTTATAAATAGCCTTGTAAATAAATAAAAGTTATTATTATTAGGAAAAGTATTAAAAACAAACGGTGTTGGGAACCAACAAAGTTAGAAAACCAAGACAACGCAATTTTAAAAAACCCAGCTCCCCATTCCCACCGCCTGAAATGTCCTCAACGGTGGTGCATCTTCGATCAACTCTTCCACCTTCCAAACCACCGATTCCGTCTCCAATTCCACCACACGGTCTTCGTTCCATCACCACACTCCTTTATTTCATTTCAACATTGAAGCGTTAAACCCGTCCTCCATCACCTCCTACCACTGTCGCCCCCGTCGGAGGAGCTCCCATGTCCTGTAGGAGGACACGGGCACGACACGGCACGTCAAGCAGAGGAAGAATTATACGTCCTTGAAGTCGCATGCACCACTCGGCGACAGTGATCTTGCTTTCCACTCCGTCGTCTACTTCTTCTTACTGTCGTTTCTTCTTTTTCTTCGTGTGGTGGTGGTGAAGATAGACGGCTGTAGTTGGTGATGGTGATGGTAGATGAATTTTGGATGATAATTTATATTTTATTTTGGATGATAAATTTGTTAATTTTGGATGGTAAGTTTTTTTAATTTTGGATGATAATCTCTAATTAAATTTATTGGCTCCTTAATATTGGTTCCGTAACACTATTGTTATTATTATTTGGTGGAGAATATCATAGACCCGACAGCCCTAGACTAATCTCTTAGTTCCCTTTCAGGGGAGTTAACGTGACCACATTCCCTTCTCCATACATGCTACCCCAAGGTTCGAACCCAAAACTTGACACTTAAACAATCAAAGCTACTTACCACTTATGCTAGAAGGCATGATTTATTATTATTATTATTATTATTATTATCAAATGGCCATTGTGAGGACATTCACACCAAAAATAAATGGCCATTGTGAAGCCATTATTGCGCAGATTGGTATGATTACTCGGATTTTTTTAAGAACCGAAACAAAAACAAAAACAAAAACAAAAACCAAGATCGGATAAGTTGTAACGACAAAAGATAGCGAAGTCAGTATTTGTCTTTTGAATTAATGAAGGAACAATGAACTTACATTTATGATTTAGTATGATACAAGACAAGACAACCATCGTGACCAAGTCCAATGTCGTTCCACCACAGATTACCAACAGAATAAAACGAGGCCAAATAAATAAATAATAAACAAATGCACAGATAATAACACCATCAAAACTTCCAACTACCATGCTACAACCATAACTAATTAAGCCAACAACCCGTCACTGTCTCAACAAATACATCATTAACATAATGGCAGACATTTTTTGTCTTCTATTGCATGTTGCAATCTGCTTTTGATACACGAAACAGGGCATTGTGAATACCCATTTGGGGGTTGGGTAACATATATAAGTACTAGATATAATATGGATCTCTACTTTTACATGGCAACCAACAACACAGGTAGGCAGCAACAAATATCACATTATAAATAGAGGAAACCGAGGTATTCATATTGAAACAACACTTGGAGAGAGTTTTGTTACATTTTCATCATGACATCATATCACAGCCCAAGAAACGGGCACTGCTTCCTTGCGTGCTCTGGAACTAATTTCACCAAGGTTTCGACGGGGACTCCCTTCAGTTCTGGTAATGTTGTAGTAACATAAGAAAATGTCAGACAGAACATATATTGAAGACAATGAAAAAGCAGTTACATATACACAAACAAAATAGGCATACCATGAGATTTGAAATTAAATAGTGGTGGAAGGAACCGGCCATTTGGCAAGCGAGTGTTTGGGTCCCGAAGCTCATCAAAGAAAGGATGGGTCAAGGCATCTAACTGCACCAAATTGAAGAGGGAAAAGCAAAAAGCACACAAATTATATAAAAAACTTGGAAGATGAAAAACAGCTACTGTATCATTAGTGATTAGAAATCATAAATATGCCCAACAAACTTGCAGAATTATTACATAACAGATGGAAGCAAAATTTTGCATAAATGTGAGTACAAAAGGATCACTATGATATCAAATACTCACAGCTGTGCACCGCAGGTTAGGGGAGTACTGTAGTAGTCTTGACACCAAATCAACAGCTTCCGGTGGCATGCGCTTATGGAAGATCTAGTAAAAGAGAATTAAAAAAATATGTTAACATAGTATGCACAATGAGGCTTAAATGTCTTGTGAGTTGTGATCTTATTAATGACACACAAAAGAACATTAAGATTAAGATTTATATTTGATACCTTGTGCCATGGATGTGCCTTAATCTGTGGGAATTTAAATTCTGTGTAGTTAGGGTTCATGCATTTAATTTCCTCCCTTGTTGGAGTGCCGAGAACCTATCAAAACCAAAATACAAATGGATCATTCATATGTTAACAAAACGGACACTGCATAAATTAGCAAGGCCACCTATCCAGGTTTTAAGTCATCAAATAAGCCAAATCAGTCTTAAAATGCGAAAGCAAAAGACAACAGAAAGGATGCAATGCAAATAACTAGAGAAACAATGAAACAAGTTCAATTATCACAAAAAGATTACCTTGATGATCTCCACAAGCTGATCAACACCACTCTCACCAGGGAATAAAGGCTGGGAAAAGCAAAAAGAAAATCAATTAAATATACCAGACCAAAAAAATTAAGAGAGCTCAAATCAGCAGTCAGCAACCTGTCCAAGCAGTAACTCAGCTAAAACACAACCGACGGACCAGACATCAATAGCTGTAGTATATTCAGTAGCTCCAAAGATAAGCTCAGGTGCTCTATAATATCTGGAGCATATATAAGATATATTTGGTTCGCCTTTCACCTGTCAAAGGTCAGATTAGAGTAAGATAGGGAGCAATAGAAAGTAAAAGAGAATGGTCGAGAAGGAAATAATAAAAGGCACACGCAGACATATATAACATACCAATACTTTCGCACTTCCAAAGTCACAGAGTTTAACTTGATGAGTATGTGGGTTGACCTGCAAAGATGAATGCTGAATTAGTATCTACTACCAAACCATCCTGACATCAAAGTTGACTTTGAACTGGTAGTTTCATACCCTTAAGCCACTCAAACACAATCTTAAATGTGAAATATGAGAACAGCTAAGCCTTGTGACACTTCATGTATCAAAGTCTTATTGCTCTATTGTAAATAATGTTCATCTTTGAAGTTTAAACCATTATTTGAAAGAAAAGGATTAAAAATATAAAATAAAAAAAATCAGTTAGAAGATATATATTCAAAGTTTCAAACATAAATAAAGGGCATACCAATAGGTTTTGTGGCTTGATATCCCGATGGCAAACTCCAATACAACGATGAATATAGGACAATGCCCTAAAGATCTGCAGCATATCACACAAATTGTCACAACACCAACAAGACAATGGCTGAATACAGAACTAAGGGCAACAAAAGAATACCTGGTATGTGTATAACTTCACATATATCAGTGGCATCCTTTGGTTCAACTTGTTGTAATGTTTGATAACACGATTAACTGTTTCAGGAACATACTCAAGAACCAAATTAAGGTATAGTTCATCCTTTTCGGTGGTTGAAAAGAAACAATGCTTCAAAGAGACAACATTTGGATGGTCAAGAAGGCGCATTGTTTGTAGCTCCCGGTTCTTGTACCTCTTGTCTTGAAGAACCTTTTTGATAGCCACAGTTTCACCTGTCTCCAAGCATTTAGCCTACAATCATAGTATCAGACTCTGTATCAGTACTAACAGGAAACACATATCACAATGTTGAAAAATGATAAAACAAGGCATCTCATCCACCAAACCAGAATTCTTACCTGGAAGACAACTCCAAATGATCCATGCCCTACAACACGCTCTGCCATATAGCTTATAGTCTGAAATATTAAAAAAAAGGCATAAGATTATTGTAAACTACTAAAAATCAGAAAATAGAGTGTGAAATTAGAATAGACAACCAAAGAGAACATGTAAACCACACATATGGCATCACCCAACCCCTAACCCCTATAAACATCTCACAAGCCTTCATCAACTAGTAGCCAACTAGTGAAGATACTTCTCAATCACGAGATAGAACATAGGGAACACATACGTATCTAGAACACACCAAGCATAATGTTGTGCTACACACTATACACTACCAAAACCTTCAGACCAAAAATAACTTGTTTAAGGATAACTGCAATTTACAGACAGCAATAACAACTTGAAGAATTGATAATCTACTGTCATCATGCACCACAATACTAGCAGTCAAACACAGCATGTTAAAATCATTTCAAACCACATTTGACAGTTAGGGAAATATACCTGCTTTGGTTGACCATTTCTACCACCAATGGTAGTCACAATGATATGCCCCGTCTCTGTTCCATGCCCATTAACAACTGTGGCTTCCATTTCCTACAGGATTAAGCAAGCTTTTAAGTACCTCACCTAGCTTAAACATTACAATCAAACCTGCACTAAAAACAAATACAGTAATTATAACTTTAAGGGTGACATACTCTATCGTCCCTAATCTTCATATCATTCATTTCCTCTGGTAACCTATCAACACCAGCTGCGGCATGACCACTGGGTTCTCTCAAACCTGATGTTGGTGCAACACCAACAGATGCCATCTTCACTGAAATCCCTTTCTCTTTTTAGAAGCTCACAAAACTACTCGCATAATAATCTTTTACCTGCTGCAAAAATCAATTACATTAGCACCATACGAGAGAAAAGGGAAAAAATCGAGTATATATAAACCAGAAAAAGAAAAGAACAATAAATGTGCAAACCGAATCTCAAATTGAAAAGTTGCATCATTTGCAGAGTTAAACAAGGAGGGAAATTAAAATTAAAATTTAGAAGAAGAAAAAAAAGAGCATATTTAATAATAACAATAAATAAATAAATACGAATCCTAAAAACTTATTTTGGGTAAAAATGAAAAACAAAAAACAAAAATTTCAAGAACCATCAATCACACAGAACTCCAAACAATTCAAACGGAAACTTCATGTTCATCTTTGAGATCACATACCTCGCCAGAAAAGGAGAAAAAAAAAAGGAGAAAAGAAAACCAAATCCCTAACCGAAGATCCCCGTAACAGAAAGCGAAAAAACCCGATCCGAACACATAGACCAAAATTAACGAGCAAATCAAACATAGCAAAACCCCAGCATACGTGGTTACAGCGATGAGAAAGAGAACCATGAAAAATTCGTGAAGTAAAAAAAAAAATTAAAAAGCCATGGCATGAATATATGCACAAAAAACAAAAGAGACAGAGTGATAGAAGAAATACACTGTTTGGAATGAAGAAAAAAAATGGAGGAAGAGGAAAATGAAGCTTGGAGAGGATCAAAAGAAATCCATATGGTGGTGGTGGTGGTGGTGGTGATTTTGGAGGTTTGGTTTTCGTGTTTTTTTTTTTAATTTTATTTTGGTTGGTTTTGGATTTTGTGTGAGGAAACAGTTTTGTGGCTTTTTGTGTGGTGTGCTAGAATGCGCTGGTGACAGTCAAAGAACAAAACCAGTCTTATTTATTTTTATTTTTATTTACTTTTAAAGTAGTATTGAATTTTGGAGAGGGTGGTGCAAATTAAAATAATAGGAAAAATCTGTGTGGGAACTGTTGTGTGAGGCCTGGCTTGGTCTTTTCTCTTTCTTAATATTTTGACCGTTCAAACTTCCAAACTTCAAACTTCAAAGTCACTTCTGAGTTGCTTACCCAAAAAAAAAAAAAAGGTCACTTCTGAGTTCTGAGTAAAATTGGTAAGGAAAAAAGTAGAAAATAAAAATCCAAAATAACAATAATACATGAGAAAGTTATGGGAGTTGATCATGGTAACAATGATAATTCATCTATTTTGTAAGCGATTATTTTTATTGGATTTGGATAATAATTTTTTTAATTTTTAATAGTAATTTTTTATTATAAATAATAATTTAATTATTAATTTTTTAAAAAATTTTAATAATTGATTTTCTAGCATGTAGATAATAAAAAACAAGACCAACTTAATTTTGATAGATCAATTTGCATTTAATCAATATAATGTCAGAAAAATAATTATTTTTTATAGTTAAAAATTATAAGTGACTTAGTCATTTTTCCTGATTAAATTTAACTTGGTCGTCATGTTTTTCATATTTTTTTTACTAAAATCTACGTAAGTAGTTTTTGTTAAATTTAAGCAAATTTTATTAAATTTGATCGTTAAAAATGTTTGCACATTTAATAATACTGATTATTTATGTAAACAAAATTGAAAAAAAAAAAAGACAAATGATTTAAATATATTATTTCTAACATGAATAACTATTAACCACAATTGATTAGTTCATTGTCCCTTATAAAAATCTTAGGAGTCATTAACAAAGAGACACCGAGACTCCTGGACTTGGATTTAATTATGAAATTGACAAGACATTTACTTAAATTTAAATGGAAAAAATTTCTTTATGTTATAAAGCTGAAGTTATAAAAGAGAAAATAATAGAAAAGCAAAAAAAAGAGCTAGATAGCAAGAATATGAAATTCTTATTAATTTTTGAATATGAAAAACTTATGAAATCATAGCCCTATTTATAGTAAAAGATTTACTATTACATGAAAAAGAATGGACGGTTATGATTCATTTACTATGCAATATAGTAACTTGATTTGGAATGGACGGTGGCGATTTATTGGGTTACTATGCAGCATAGTAACTGCATAGTGCCAGCAGTTGCCGACACCAATAATTCATAACACTTCCCCTTGGACGTCCATTACGGATATGCCTCATTAAAAATCTCGTCAAGAAAAACCCTGTGGGACAAAAACCTGACTGAGGGAAAAAGAGTATGATATCCTGTATGATGAGTACTGTCTCGTTAAAAATCTTGTCTGGAAAAACCTTGTGGGATAAAAATCAGATCAAGGGAAAAAGAGTACAGTCTCCCCCTGTTGGTCACATCACCTAAGATCTCGCAATCGTCGCATTCCGATCTTGTATACCAACTTTTCAAATGTGGATGTAAGGAGTGCTTTTGTAAATAAGTCCGCCAAATTATCACTTGAGCGGATCTGTTGAACATCAATCGACCCTTGATTTGAAGGTCATGAGTGAAGAAGAACTTGGGGGAAATATGCTTTGTTCTATCACCCTTGATGTATCCACCCTTGAAGCTGAGCGATGCATGCCGTATTGTCTTCATATAGTATTGTCGGAGCTATCTTCACATCAGACAACCCGCATGATGATTGAATATATCCAATCAAATTTCTCAGCCAGAAACATTCACGACTTGCTTCATGTATTGCAAGTATTTCGGCATGATTTGAAGAAGTCGCAGCTATAGTCTGTTTCGTAGATCTCCAAGATATGACCGTGTCACCAAATGTAAACAAATACCCTGTTTGAAATCTACCTTTATGGGGATCAGATAGATATCCCGCATCTGCATAACCCACCAGTTGTGGTTTGGATTCATATTTATAAAGTAACCCCATATCAACTGTTCCGCGAAGATACCTAAAGATTTGTTTAATTCCAGTCCAATGTCTTCTGGTTGGAGAGGAACTATATCTTGCTAATAAATTTACCGCGAATGATATTTCAGGTCGCGTATTGTTAGCAAAATACATCAATGCTCCAATAGCACTGAGATATGGTACTTCAGAACCAAGGACCTTTTCATTATCTTCTTTAGGTCGGAACGGATCCTTTTTCACATCTAATGATCTTACAATCATTGGGTACTTACTGGATGTGATTCATTCATGTGAAATCTTTTGAGGATTTTCTCTGTGTAAGTCTTTTGATTAATAAATATTCCTTTTGTTATATGCTCGATCTGCAGGCCGAGACAAAATTTGGTTTTTCCGAGATCTTTCATCTCGAACTCTTCTTTAAGAGCATCAACAACATTGGAGATCTCTTCAGGAGATCCAATGATATTTAAATCATCAACATACACAGCAATTATAATGAATTTAGATCTAGATTTCTTTATGAAAACACATGGGCAAATATCATTGTTTTTAAACCCCTTTTTTATCAAATACTCTGTAAGACGGTTATACCACATCCTTCCGGATTGCTTTAGACCATATAATGATCTTTGCAATTTAACAAAGTATAAACCTTGAGAATTCTCCTTGGATGTCTCAGATATCTTTAATCCTTCAGGGACTTTCATATAGATATCTCGATCTAATGATCCATGTAGATAGGCCGTGACCACATTCATTAGATGCATATTTAGCTTATGATATGCACATAAACCAATCAAATATCTCAAGATAATTGCATCTACTACAGGAGAATATGTTTCCTCATAGTCTATGCCGGGTTTTTGTGAGAAACCTTGTGCTACAAGTCGAGCTTTATAGCGTACAACTTTATTATTCTCATTTCGCTTTCTCACGAATACCCATTTGTACCCAATAGGCTTTACACCTTCGGGTATTTTGACTACAGGTCCAAAGACTTCACGTTTTGCTAGTGAGTCTAACTCATTTTTCATGGCATCTTTCCACTTTGACCAATCATCCCTCTGTCGACATTCTTCGACGGTTTTAGGTTTAAGATCCTCATGCATAACATTTAGCGCTATATTACATGCAAATATATTGTCGACAATTATTTCTTTTCGGTTCAATCTTTCTCCCGTAAAAACATAGTTTATTAAGATCTCATCATTTTAACAATTTTCAGGTACATGAACATCTTTTGATATTTCAATTATGTCATGACTTTGGACAACTTAAGGTGTCCCAACTATGTCTTTATTCTCTTCAACAGGAAGAGTATTTGCCTTTTTACCATTATTTGCCCTTCTTTTTACGGGGATTTTTGTCTTTTGAACCAACTGATCTACCACGTGTTTTAGACGTGTTTGCATTATTGACCGTCTGTCCAACAGGGACATCTATTCGTATTGGGGCATTTTCAGCTGGAATATAGAATTTGGTTATCCTTTTTGTATCGGAAAATGCATCAGGCAATTCATTTGCAATTTTCTGCAAATGTATAATCTTTTGAACTTCCAGTTCACATTGCCTTGATCGAGGATCCAAATGTATCAATGATGATGCATTCCAATTTAGCTCTTTTACCAGCTGTTTATTCTCTCCCCATAATGTTGAAAACATTGTCTCATTAAAGTGACAATCTGAAAATCGAACTTTAAATACATCTTCTGTTTGTATCTCTAGATACTTTACTATTGAAGGAGAATCATATCCAACATAAATCCCCAATTTTCTTTGGGGTCCCATTTTAGTGCGATTTGGTGGAGCAATTGGGACATATATCGCACATCCAAATATTCTCAAATGGGATATATTTGGCTGTTGGCCAAAAGCCAATTGCAAAGGAGAGAATTGATGGTAACTTGTTGGCCTTAAACGAACAAGTGCTGCTGCATGCAAAATGGCATGCCCCCAAGCAGAGATTGGGAGTTTTGTTCTCATAAGTA
>JASCZI010060538.1:26214-38351 GCA_036250425.1 Stylosanthes scabra
CAATAAAAGCTTCTTGCTTCAAAGCAAATTGATCAGAGCTTCGTGCTGATAACGTGTTATAAAACTGAAACTATAAAAGAGAAAATAATAGAAAAGCAAGAGAGAGAGCTAGATAGCAAGAATATGAAATTCTTATTAATTTCTGGATACGAAAAACTTATGAAATCATAGCCCTATTTATAGTAAAAGATTTACTATTACATGAAAACGAATGGACGGCTATGATTCATTTACTATGCAACATAATAACTTGATTTGGAATGGACGACCATGATTTATTGGGTTACTATACAGTATAGTGCTGCATAGTACCGGCGGCTGCCGACACCAATAATTCATAAGACTTTAATCTTTCTTGTTAAATTGAATTCTTTTAAAAGAATTATAGTATTATACATCAAATTCCTTTCAATTTCGTTTGCCATGTAGTAAGTAGATAATGGGTCAACACTAATTTACATTTTTTTTTGTTTCTAACGTTACCTCATTAGATTAAAAATTTCATGAGTTGGCTATATAAATGGGAATTTAACAATCTCATTCTTAAAAAAATTATCACGAATTTGACCTAGTATGACCGTCACATGTTATTATAACTCAAACAGAAAAATATACTTTATATATATTAAAATGAACAGAGAAGACTATTTTTAAATTTTGATTGAAAAATGAAAATAATGAATTGAATGCATGTAGTATTAAGTATTGTGTATTCTGTTCCCCTCCAACTGGTGCCTATGACGAGGCATTGCCATTTGCCACTCATTATAGTCGCAGACCATAGAGAATATCCCACCGTATCTTTTTGCCGCTTAAATTAAATCATATATTGAAAAAGGATAAAAATTTTATTTTTCAATAGTTAATATTAACTATTTTTTAAAATTATTTTTTTAACTTCTATTTTTCGAGTATAATTTAAAATATAAATTTTATGATAAAAAGTTCACAATTTAAATTTTAAAACTTACGGTTTTAAAAAAAAGTAAACATAAAAAAAATTGGAATTACTTTTATTTAAATAAATAAATTCTTACTTGCCAAAACAAATTTTTTTATAAAAATTTACCAATTTAAATATTGTTACTAGTGCCGCGAACAATGGTCGTGGGACACAAATGAGCCAGTCCCCCAACCTGTGGTCGCGACACTACTAATACGATGTCTGGTTCAGTAACGCGTTCACGCGCCATCGAGGGTGACACGAACTGTTGTCGTGGCATTGGGGTAGTCTAGTCCCACCACCTTTGATCGCATCATTGAATCAATTCAGTGACACAACCTGTGCCTGCGGCACTAGCTTAACGCAATTCTATTTAAAGAGCTGAGAGCTGACCATTTGCACTCACACTCCTCTCATTGTTTACATTCTCTCTCAATAACCACTCTCTACCAAAAAAAAAAAAAAACTCTAAACCTTAGGTAATTTTTGACCATAGAAGAAATGTTTTTCATCCGACTATATCCAAACGGTGTCACTAACAGCCGTGAGGATGGTATTTGGTTTCAATGCCAATCAATCGCGGTGTTTCAGCATCCTAGAATAAGCACTTTGCAGGAACTTAAACATATTGTGCTATCTAATCTCAACGGTCGATTCAGGGAGAAAACGAAGGTTGGTTACCGCTTCTTATCCCCACAGCCGAATAAGAGATCAGTGTAGATGTTAGTATGGCTATTGAACGACGAACATGTCCATGTAACATTCGATTGTCATCGACGGTTAATGGCTGAAACTATTATGAAGTTTTTGGTTGTGGCCACTGAAACAGGAAGTCCTAGTGTTCCACAATCAAGTTAATTTTCTGGACTCCCTATTGATGTGACTCCGCTCAGCATTGCGGGATCGATTGGTGACGGAGTGGAAGCGGAATGTGGCAGCTCTGATTCCGACTCAGACTATCTAGGAGAGTCTGATTCTTCATCCGACTAAACAAACGCAATTTAACAAAATTAATAAGTGGTTCACTAGATTCTTTCACCATCTAAAAAATTCTAGTGAATTTGTTTAACAAGATTAATTAAACATTAATTAGATGTTGACTGCATTAATTTCAAGCTTTTAATGCGATTACCATGTTCCCTTTCATTTCCTATTGCTACCATTTATTTTCCTTAGTGTCTGGTATAGTAAGTCGAAAATAAACGAGCATTTGGTGCCATTGAAATGCGGCTTAATGAGAGAATTATTCAATATAATTAAGGTTATCAGCAACTACTTTTTATATTAAAAAATTCTGAGACTGAAATATTATTTTAACTAATTTTGTAAAAGAATTAAAGTAGTTTATTAATAACAATTTGACTATATCTGCACCTTTTATAATAAATATTGTTTTCACACCAGTATTTTTTAATAATCAAATATGTACTTTTTGTTTTATTAATTAAAAAATAATTTAAATAAACGATTAGTTAATAATAATTATATTTTTATATAAGTATAAAAAATGTTTAGTTATGAATAATATTCTTTTAATAATTGTTTTCGCACGAAAACATTAGAGCAGATTGATTTGCGAAAATATTTTCGGGTAATGCTATTTGAACAAGTGGTTTTGTCCAATCAAGTTCACCTAAATAAAGTTCTATTTGATACTAAAATTGTCTTTTATTTAACATAGAAATAAATCACTTGGTTGGCGAAAACCACTTGTTCACGTGGAATTATTGAATATTTTTTATTTCCATTTTCTGTTTTCATTTTTTGAAAATCATTTTTATTTTTAAATTTTCACATTATAGAAAAAGCGATTGGTCTGCAAAAATAAGATTCATTTCCAAATGATGAAAATAGTAAAAATATGTTTGGTTCGTCCATTTCTAAAATGTATTTTCAATTTTGATTTTAAAATATAAAATTATATTTTTTATTAATAAAATAATGAATGAATAAATATTGAAGTTAAAAAATAAAAATTAAAAGAAAAAGCAAAAAAATTACGAATATTATTAAGAGAGTACATATTTGAAGAATAATGCAATTTTGAGTAATTTTTTTTATTGATTTTAGTTTTTTCTTATACGTTTTCCTAAATGGTCAATGTGAATTTTATGCAAGAAAAAAAAATATCATAAATCTTTTATACTAACACTTTAATTTATATGAGCATTAATATACTAAAAATTCAAATAAAATAAAATAAAAAACTAATAACCGAATTATCATACCCTTATTATTCTACTTGCAATCAATAATAATAATAATATATATGGCATAACTTAAAAAAAATACATTATTATGGACATCTATCAATACATTAATTTTTGGATATTATTTTATACGTGCATAAAAAATAAAGTTATAAATTCAAATCAAATAAAAATAATAATACATATGACATACCTAAAAAAAACATAATTATTAGAGGTAATTTTTTTTCTATTTGTCTTTTTTTTTCATACATAATCATAAGGTTAAAATTATATAAATATGATTGACACCCATAAATACAGATTAATTTTTTAAAAAATAGGATATGTCAAGCCACACTTCATGCTGGCTATTAAAGTATTTGCCAATGAATCACCAATTAAAAAAAATGAGAGTACAAAGAAGAACAATCAGAACGAGATTAGAAAAATAGATTTAAAAAAATAAAGAAAGTTATGAAATTTAATCAAAATCATGATATCCAATCATGGTATATAATATAAGAATAAATTCAGAAAGAGATTAAAAAAAGTAACCTTAAAAAAAATACCTTACCTAGTAGTATTGAAAACTTATGGTAAGAAGAAAAATACAACTAACAAGCAGTAGTACCATGAGAAAGTGTTTTGAATTGGAAATATTTTTAATTAAGATAACTGAAAATATTAAAACCAAGAAAATAACATTTTCAATCTTATTCTATTTTTTGAAAATATTTTCATTAAAAATAATTTAAAAATACTCAATCAATTATATTTTTATAATTTATTTTTATTTTTATTAAAAATAAAAATGAAAATGGTCAAACCAATTAACCCTTAGTTTTCATTTCTCTTAGTTAAGAGTTGTGAAATGATAAATTAATTATGTTGTCTACATCTTAAGGTCAATATGTACACAATCAGCAACTGATTTTCTTCATAATTAATATGGTCATACTCAATTAATGGACATAGTTTCACATTCAACAAAATTGAATTCTATTATCGGCCATGCAAGAACGCCAGTTTCGTAGAATCGTGGTCAATTAATTTGCTGACAAGTTTGCTGGGCAAACGTTCAAGTACACTAATTATTTTGGGGTCTTAGTATGACTTATTAAAACATTGTTTACAAATTCAAATGTTGGTTTAGTGGTTAATTTTTTATTCCGTCTAAATAAGTTTTAGGGTAGTAAAAAAAAAATTATTTAGAGATTTAATTTTTATTTTGTGCATTAGGCAGTAACAAACTTTTGAATGAAATTCTAATTTGCAATGAATTAATTTTTGACCAATTGAACTGAAAAAATGCCATGAAATAAAAACACTTGATAACAAAAATGATTTAATTTTGATGCCACAGTTAGTTTTAAAATGTTTTATAAGTGTATCCAATTACATAACGTTACATTATAAAAAATAATTTATTTTTTATTGATTCCGTGATTAGTCATCCAAGAAAATAGATGTGATTGTACGACTGTGTAAAATGTTTTATACTATTAGTGTATTAAAATTAAACTTTTACAAAATTATAAATAGAGTTTAATTTTGATGCACTGATAGTGTAAAACGTTTTTCACAGTCGTGCAATCATATCCGTTCTTTTAGATTACCAATCACAGGGTGATACGTGTACAGGTGTGAGCTTAAAACTCATTTAGAGTAGTTTTTAAAATGATTTAAAAAGTTGGTATTTTATTATAAATAATAGATAATCAATGTAGTCAATCATGCATAATTTAAATAAAATTGGTATTCTCTTTCCTTTTTTGGAATTCCTCTATGGAATTATCTCTATCTCCTTCCTATCTTCTCTAATTTCCTTCTTTATTGATTAATTCTCCCTTCTCAATATTCTTACTCCTATCATTTAGCGAGTTAAAATTCAAAATGGCACCTGAAATTTGAGTCGTAACTCAATTTGGCCATCAAAATTTAGAGTTACTCAATTTTCACCCCAAAATTTTGAATCGTAACTCACGTTGGCCCCTGACCTATTTTCCATCAATGGAATATTGACGTGTCACGTTTTCTGCCACGGTGGCACATGGTGAAGTATGTGACCGTTATCTGATGTGGCAAATTTAGTAAATCACTCAATTCGACCCCTCTATTTCTATATAACCTTAACGATCAAAGGAGTGATTTTCGTGTTTGTCTTGAAGGGGTGATGTTGGGAAGCAACAGCAGCTGTAGCAGGCGTTCAAATGAGAGCTTTGCAAAGAGCCCTAATCGATCAAGGTCTGGGAAGGTTTCACATTAGTGTGGCTGTGGTATGCGACCCATTCTTCGATGGTCTGGAACGGATGCCAACCCAGAGAGACCTTTCTTTGGATGTCCGAATTATAATGTGAAAT
Source organism: Stylosanthes scabra (assembly GCA_036250425.1). NCBI lineage: Eukaryota > Viridiplantae > Streptophyta > Magnoliopsida > Fabales > Fabaceae > Stylosanthes > Stylosanthes scabra. The sequence continues at coordinate 31,710 of JASCZI010060538.1, forward strand.
ATGTTTATTCTTAGGGTATTGATTCTTCTTCTTCCCAAAGCTTTTAATTCATAGGTTTGTGTTTCTGTAACTTATTATTTTTTTTTTCTTATTATGATCAAAGACAGCTGGAAATAGATGGTGTAGCCCCTTTATGTGAGCAGATTATGAAGAAGAAGATGACATTGCTAGAAAGAATGAGCACCAAAATGGATCGGATTTCTTGAAGAAAAAATGGAATTGGAGGATTAGTAGTGTGGAAGATGAGATTAGAAAGTTAAAAAGATGGAATCTTGTGTTAACCCTAATTTTTCTTGTGCTTGTGTTTGTTATGGTTGGTTATGTTGTGGGTTTAGGGATTAGAAATTAGGAATCAAACTTTGTAGAAAGTATGAACATGTATGTGGCTGTCAAATGCTTGGAATCTGTTGTTTATGTCAAGGACATGAAATTGTTAAATATATGTACTGGTTTGTGAATTAGTTAAATGTATTGTTTATGTCCATTCCAATTCAATTACATCAGAAACTCTGAATTAGCGAGTTGCACAAAATTTTGCTCAAATCATAAGCATCTAGAAATCCTTTATAATCATCAAAAGCTACTTCTATTATGGAGAAATGTAAGTTTTTCAAATCCATCATGAAGACTGCAAAATTATTGCAGAAATGATAAACATGTCCAATTAAAAAGTAAACAATCAAGTCTGTGCAAAATTGTGCACAAATAGAACCTATACATGTATCATATTAAAAATTGTGCAATGTTGTGGCATAAAAAGATCGAATCTGGACAATATTATAAAGATTTATCAATATAGATTTTCAAAATATAATGCATTTAGGAATAAAGTATTTATTACAATGTAGTTGCTATTCCTATTACACAAAATATAGATGTTCATAGTAGCATCAATCAAAACACATCTGAAAATCCTTGAGTTTAACATCAACAAAATAACTACTAGCTAAAATAGTTCCCAACAACAAAAATCTAACAACTCCCAGAGTTTCACAACAACAAAACATTCACAACATCCGCTATGTAAAATTCAGATCTAATTCTTCCTAGGTGGGTTGAATCCGGGAGTGGGGATCATTTTGTAAACGGCTTGCAAGCGTGATGCTGTCCCAGCATGGCTCCTTGCATTGGGTCAACTAGAGGCACTCTTCTTTTCGGAGGAAACTTATCGGGTCTTGTTGCTCGCGGTCCAGATTGAGGCGGAGGTGGGTTAGGATTCTGCAGCTAAGAAGATAAAACTAATGGCTAGATGTAATAGTGATAGTTGTGTAATGATTATAAGATATTGCTATTTATTTCCAACCTGATCTGGCTGTGAATAACTGGGTTGTTTTAGATCAATACTGAAGAACCTGATCAAGATTTGAGCCACTTGGTTGAACAACATGGGCAGCATCGTCATTGCACTGCTGGTTAGCATTACTAGACGTTGTTGCAGCTGTTTGTGCAACTAATGCATCATCTTCCTTCTTGTGTTTGAAACTCCTTTTTGTATGGCCTCTAACACCACAATATGCGCAAGTGAGTTCTCTATATTGCCGCTTTAAGTTAGTGGTGTTCTTTGCTTTCTTGCTGTCTAAAGGCTCCTCGTCAGCATCCTTTCTTCTCTTTGTCTTGAGAGGGCCGGGCTTTCCCTTAGTTTTGGAAGCTGCAGGTCTGTTGTATTGAGAATTCTCCCATAACTCCTGTCCCGGGATGGGATTTATTGAGTGCATGTAGGTAGCCCTATAAGATTCCATTGTCAACCATTTATGGCAAAAGTCCTCTGGATTCTTGTTTATGAAGGCAAGTGCTGCACATACATGCACACAATGCATACCTGAAATGATCACAATGAATTATAATGCAGTTATGATAATTAATGACATGAACAAAAATTGAAAGAAAAAGCATGGGAGAAAACTGTCTAACCTCTGATTTGTCAAAATCTGCATGTGCAAACCCTTTTTTCAAGATCAACTGCCATCATTGGTTCCAGACCTTTAACTTGAAACCTTCGGAACTCATTGTCCCCACTCCATACAGCATGCCATTGTTGTGATGCTCTTTTAATTTTTTGCAGCCGGCTATGCTGAATTGGGGGCAGTTTGCCTACGTGGCTCATCAACTTGATTTTGTTTTTTGCTATTGTTCTCATTGAAAACATCCTGACCTCCTCTAGCAGTGTGATAATACCCTTTCCTCGAGCCTCTTTCAACCTTGCATTGAACACCTCACACGCGTTGTTGCAAAGGTTATCTATTTTCGGACCATGACTAAAATGTGCTCTTGTCCATGCATCTTTAGGCCATTTATCCAAGTATGCCCATGCTTCTTGATTCCTCTTCCTTAGCCTTTCCATTTTCTGTTGAAAGATGTGCCTGATTGTTTCCCTTGCACAATCTCATAGCATGCCCCTTAAGTCTAACTCTTTCCATTGTTTATTAAAATTCTTCTATAGGTGCCAAACGCAAAAACGGTGGTGCACCCCAGGACAGAGTTCTTGCACTACCTGAATAAGTCTCTACATTGAAGAGAATAACCAGCACAATAGGCATAATTGCATGTTCAGTCATTGATATGTCAACAATGCACATGCAAAGTTTCATAATATGGTGAGTCTGCTTGACCCCCTAAATTATTTAAATGAAGTCTAATTGGCCCCAAATTAATTTAATGAAGTCTACTTGGCCCCCCAAATTTCATAAGTGACTTTAAATCAGCCCTCGCAAATCGTATAATATAATGTAAATAAGAAAGAACACACCTATGGACGTACTTTTTGCATGTCAGAAATGAAGCTCCAACCATGCACACAATAATCTCCAAGGTCTTCAAGCAGCAATTCCAAGAACCACTTCCAATTGTTCTTATTCTCAACATCGACAATTGCCCATGCAATGACATATATGTGCTTATTTGCATCCTGCCCCACTGCCGAAAGCAACTGTCCTCCAAAGTGAGATATTAGGAATGCTCCATCTAACCAATCAGTGGGCGACATCCAGCCTTAAAGCCTTTCTTGCATTCGTCAAGACACACATACATTCTCTCAAATACCACTTCCTCATCCGGTTGCTCACACACTCCAATCTTAACTGTTGACCCGGGGTTAAACTTGAGTAATGTCTCTCCATAGTCCCTAACCATACCGTATTGAGCAGCTGCATCACCATACACTGCATGCCTTGCATCTGTAAGAGCTCTTGTCAATGATGCAGGTTCAAGTCTAAGCCACATTTCCTCTTGAAATATGTTGCTGCCTTGCAGTGCTTCATATTTGGATATTTGCGCAACTTCTTTACCAACTTACTTGCAAGCCACCTTCTATTTGCAGCCCTATTCTTGTTTTTTCTAGGACAGATATGTTCATTGTTAAATGTCTTTAGTTGCCAACAAATTTCCTCAGCATTTCTTGAAGCATAAGCAACCCATCGACACTTAACCTCTTCATCATCATTAATCTTTAACTTCCACTTGCATGTTGCTCTCACCCTATAACTCTCATTTCTCTTGCATTTTATTTCCCATCCTTCTTGAATGGTAAACTCCCTCACAGCTTCCATAACATCTTGTTTCGAACTAAACTTCATTCCTATTTGAAGGCTCAATTGTCCAAATCGACTCCCTTCAGTAAACACTGGGAATACATCATCCCCATCTGCATCACTGAGTTCTTCTTCTGAGCTGGGTGGAGTCTTCAACTCCAATGATCTCCAAGAGTCATTTCCATCTGAATCATCTGAAAAAGGATCATAGGCATCATAAGAAGACCCCGGTACATGAAATTTTCCCAACATTGCTGCCCAGTCCACTTCTTCATCAGAATCTTGTGTTACAGGACCATCCTCCTCCTCAAGCAAGATTTTCTCTTTCATTTTATTCAAATTAGAGCTGCTCCCATGCTTCTTTTTCTTCACACACCTCCTCCTTGTTCGAGAAATCCCACAATCAATTTCATCATTAGTGGAGCTTTCCTCAAGTCCCGGTTTGAATAAACTATCCTCAACAGAATCATATGAGTCACTGCTGCTGTCGATTATGTTGTGTACATTCTCCACACTCTTTCCAAGAGATCTAGTGGATTTTCTGGTTCTTTTTTTGGTGGGGTATATGGCAGCCTTGGTTGATTTTCTTGGTGGAGGCTTGGAATTTGATTTGCTTTGGGATTGGGATGGTGCATTTGTGGCCTTGGCAGAAGTTTGGGGTTTTGGAGCTGAATTTGGTGTGGGCTTGGAAGAAGTTTGGGCCTTTGGTGCTGGATTTGGTATGGGCTTGTAAGAAGTTTGGGCATTTGGTGCTGGATTTGGTGTGGGCTTGGAAGAAGTTTCGGGTTTTAGTGCTAGATTAGGGACGGGCTTGAAATTGGAAGTTGATGAATTTGGTTGGTGTTTGAAAGATGATTTGGACTTTAGAGGTGATTTGGGTAGCACAATTTTGACTCTATGTTTAGTCTTTGTTGGTGTCTTTGTCATTGGACTAGGTACCTCTTCCATTGTAACCGAATTGGGAGTCAATTCTATCAACTCATGAACATCTTCCTCCACTTGAGGTTCCGAGACAACATGCTCATAGTAGATATCAACCTTGTTATTATTTCCTCTTGCTAAGTGGCACATTTCCAACAAGTGCACATCATCTGTAATGTCTCTCAGACCTGTTTCCAAAGGACTTCCGGGAATGAGCCAGCGACATTGAGCAATTTTGGGGTATCCGAGAGCATGATGGTGATCCCTCACAGCATAAACATCCAACATGTCTTCATCTAGGTGATCCAGCACGTTAATATTGTCCACTTCGTATGCAACACTGCCATCATCTTTGGTGACAATGCTGCCTCCATTATGATACATAAGTGTTAGGTAAACCATCTGCATCAATATAAAATCAAAGATAAGTCAAATTAAATATAAAAAAAGTCCCATAGTCCAAACCAAAACTAAATTGAATTTTTCACATTATAAAGTTTCATAGACCGTCACACTTGAAATAATCATTAGAGAATTGTTTTTTAAGACTAATCATGTGTACAATACTCTATAGCTAAAGCCTAACCAAAGTCTAACTAATAGCAGAACGTATTCCAGAAATAACTAACATAATAGAAAATCAAGTATGCCTAATAGTTTGGTTCTAATTTATTTACGGGTTATCAACAATTGGCATCAATTTGGATTTTAGAGTATTTTTGTGATAACTAACTACCTCACATTGTTAGACAAGTAACTTGGTAAAGATTAGAAGTTGAATATATTATTTCGTACTTTCACTACAAGAAAATTATCCCTAAGGCATCACTTTTTTTAGGCACCATTTAAAAAGGGTAGTCTATTCCTAGAATAGGCACCGCTTATCAAGTGTTGGTAGTATTTCAGGAGAATAGGAAGCAAAATTATAGCATCACTTAGAAAGTGTCTCCTAAAATAGTAAAGAGGTCACTTAAAAAGCGCACCGTAAACTTATTGGTTATGGAAACACTTTTGATAAGCAAAGACACTGCTTTTCGAGTGCAGTTTATTTTTTTAGCATTGGGTGCCCTTTATAAGTGTCTCCTAATATATTAGGGAGAATTATAATAAAAATAATGAATTTTTTCCCTGTATCCGCGTCCTTTAACTCTTATAACTTAGTAATTTTATCTGCTCCTTCAGGAAAGAAACATTCTTCTCTTCTCGCGTTTATAGAAAGAAGAGAAAAGTACATTTATACCCCTGACTTTTAAAAAATTGTACAAATTTATCCCTGACTTTTGTGAAATACTTAATAACCCCTAACCTTCGAAAAAATAGTACAATTATGCCCCTTTGTAAGTTTGACTGAGCTAAAAGAAACGAAAACTTTCAATAGAATTCCTTTCAAAATCACTCACATGATGGAAAAGAAGAATCACAAACGTTTTTTTTTAGTAGCTACATAAGCAATTTTCGTTTTTTTTAGCCCAGTCAAACTAACAGAGGGGTATAATTGTACTGTTTTTACGAAGATTAGGGGTTATTAAGTATTTCACAAAAGTCAGGGGTAAATTTGTACAATTTTTTAAAAGTTAGGGGTATAAATGTACTTTTCCCTAGAAAGAAAGAAAGAAACCACGCACTAACCAACCCTTGTCGCCGCCACCGCTCATCACCTTCGCCTCACCGTCGTCGTTCTCCTTCCCTCACCGTACCACGCACTCACCTTCGCTCAGCTTCCCTCACGGCTATCCACACCCCGTCGCTCATTAATACTCACCGTCACCACCAGTCACCAACACTGACCGTCATTGCAAACCTCGCCACCAACCCTAGCCTCGTCACTCACCACAATCGATTACCTCGCTACAAACCCTAGCCTCCATTGCTACAACCTAGGGTTCACACCATCGCGTCGCCTCTGCGTTCCTCACCCTCAATCGCAGCTCGTTGATGGCATTTGTGCCCCTCACCCTTCTCTCCGTGGAAGGTGATTTTTGTTCTGATTTAGTTTTGATTTTTTAAAATCCCTAATCCTTTAGTTCTGATTTTTGAAAATTTGTGCTATTTGGGATAAGAAAATCATTTGTCCGTCACGTTGATTTTAAGCTCCAGCCCGGCTGTTCGCTGATGTTCCAGTTCCCGGCCATGCTCCCTCTCCCTCGAGTTCCAGAGCGATTGAAGGTTTGCTGCGATTTTGTTTCTTTCCCAG
>JASCZI010060538.1:42130-93107 GCA_036250425.1 Stylosanthes scabra
GCACTCAATTCTGCAGGAATAATGGAATGACATATATCTGATTTTTGAGAGACAAACATGAATTTTCATGTCTTAACTGCGTGCCTGCCTTTTATACTTATTTCTTCCTCTTCTTGTTCTTGTCAGATTCCTGTATTTTTCTTTCATTTCAGTTGTTTCTTGTTGACTAATTGGCGCAACTACTCTTGTTTGATTAGATTCAATGTCTTCTAAACTTCACTTGAGTATGTGAAACCGCAGACATCAGAAACTTCACTTGTTGACCTGTGGGCATATGATTAGATGTTGTGATAAGCTAAAGGATTGGATGGATCTATCAATAGCAGCAACAAGTGGAAGAGATTCATGGATTGCGAAAAATGGTGAAATTACTACTTCTTCGATCTGAACTAGAAATGAGGCCCGAAGAAGTTGAAGCTTTGTTACAAGATGCACAACACACTCCGGTTGATGCAAATAGTGCTCATGGTTCAACTCGTTCTCCAAACATGGGTGTGATAAGTTCTTATCAATTATGTTCTTTGACTCTCTCATTTGTTTCAGTTTCAATGTTCTGTTTGTCTCTGATTCTATTACATATAATTTTGCAGGATAATGATGGGGATATTCATGAAGATTAAAGTTGTTAGTTATCATCATGACATTTTCTTGGCAAAGATGAAATAGTTGTAGTGTTAGTTGGGTGTTGAAAGATGATTTACTTTTACTTTGAGATAGATTCTTTTGGTTTATTAGCAGTTCTTTTGTAAATGACTTAGTTTATGTTGGTGTAAGATGTATACCTACTTACATTAAAAAACATCTAGATATTTTTTGTTTAATATTATTTTATATTTCATCTTTTCTTATTTCATATCTTTTTAATTTTATTTTTTATTAAATATTATTATATAATAATCTTATTAAATATATAAGCTTCAAAACAGACACAAAAAAAAAAAGCTTCACAACGTTTTTTTTTTTTTTCAAATCAGAACATTAGGCACCGCTTCTCAAGAGTAGCTATAGGTATTTAATGTTGCTACGCTTTCTAAGTGATGCTTTTGCCGTAAAAGCGGCTCCTATTCTTTTCCATGTTGGCTTGAAAGTTTCACAAAAAGCGGCTCCTTTGATCCTCCATAGCACCACTTTAAAAACGCTTCCTATTCTCCTATGGAAAAGCGCTTCCTTTGATAGCAAAAGTGCCTCCTTTGAGAATAGGAGACACTTAGTATAGGCTACACCCTATAAAGCGCTTCCTTAGCCAAATAAGTGGCTCATTTGCCTAAGGCACCATTTTTTTAGACTTTTGGAGTCACTTTTCAAGTGTGGCTGAATGGGTGATTTTCTTGTAGTGTTTGTGGTTTGGTTAATTAAAGGTTAACATGCATGGATTAAATGGAGTTCAATTTTAAATCAAGAGTGTTGTCGTAGTTAAAGGAAGCATATCCATGGAGTTCAAAAACAAAACACTATACAGATTAGCTGCTTTTCAATTACCCATAATATATCAATGGAGTCTTATAAAGTGCCTACTGAAAATGAGATCAAACAATTCCTACATAACATAGCATTGTAAACTTATAAAGTGCCTATAGAAAATGAGAACAAACACAGGAAAAAAAATAGAAGACAACAGTGTGTGCAAAAATCTTTTCATGATTAGCTACACATTTTGAATTTATACAGCTTTTTTCTTATTGATCACAACATCATACCCAACACAAGTAAATAAAAAAAATTGCAAGTAAATCAAAACATCAATAACTTTCTTATGGTGCAGCATTCAACAATCTTCATAGCTCAAAAAAGAAAAAAATAATAAACAAACATTGTATCATGATAGCAACCAATGAACCATCTCTAAAGGTTTGAAAAAAAAAATCCTAAACCAAAATAAAACAAGAGGGAAAATAGAAACAGATGCAAGAACACATGCAAGTCAAAGAAGAAAGAAAACAGCAAACCCTTTACTGCATATGGGAGAGCACAGAAGAAAAAAAAATGTGAAAACCCTAGCTTCCACCCAAAAACCCACAACCCCCATGTATTTTCATTCCCAACTAAGAATCAGCAATGACATCACAAAAAACCTTCATTCATAAAAAAAAATCAAAAACAGAACATGTATTTTCTAGTAGCATTAGAGATGTTACTAACCTCAGAGGACCTCGTCCAAGAAGATCGTCCAACCTTCGAGCCACGATCGCGGTTCTGAGTCGAGACGAAGGAGCACTCTCAGCCTTCGTTAATGGCACCTACTCTGTTTGCTTTCAAGTTGAATAGAAAGAAAGAAAGGAGAGAATGAAGAAGTCAATAGGTTGTGTTTTCTTTTGAGTGAGTGTGTCTTTTTGTTTTTTTTTTTTTTTTCGTGGTGTGGGAGTTAAGTTGTGGGGCTAGAATTCAATCACACGGCGTCGTTTTAGGGATTTGGCGTGCTCAATCAAAACGACGTCGTTATAGAGGCGCCACCATGGCAGAAAACGTGACACGTCATCCTTCCGTTGACGGAAAATAGGTCAGGGGCCAACGTGAGTTATGATTCGAAATTTCGGGGTGAAAATTGAGTAACTCTAAATTTTGAGGGCCAAATTGAGTTACGACCCAAATTTCGAGAGCCATTTTAAGTTTTAACTCGTAATTTGGTGCTTTCATTAGTCACCATGCCAATCTACCATGATTACCATGGTGATTCAAAGGACTTAAGCATTTCAACCTGGTATCAAATTCAAATTAGACTAAAATGCTTGCTTTCAAGTTATTAGCCAATTCTCTCTGATTCTCCTGTTGTTTTATCCCTTCTAAGTGATCCAATCTGCACAAATTTTAAGCAAATTGCAACATTGCATGAGCTCCAAGATGAGAAAAATTCAGATCTAGAAATTCATATTCAAATTCATCTAGATCCAAAATCAGAAATTCAAAAATCAAAATATAAAATCCATGAAAAAGCAACAATTCATAATGCAATAGACATTGTAGATCCATCAACAATTCAACAAACAGATCCAGAACAACATTCATTAAACCACAATTGAATTCACAAAATCAGAATAGATCACAGTTTCAAAGTCAAGAAGATGAAGATGAATTTGACGAGATGAGCACCTGCAATGGATTAGAATATCAGAATGTAGTAGTGGTGGTACAACGGCCGCCACCAGAACCGCCGAATCTGAAATCGCCGGTGGAGGAGCTGTTCGCGATGCAGACGCCAGCTTGCAATAACGTGCTAGAAGTAGTAGAGAATGAGTACGGGATTCACAGCGGCGCCGAGGATGGCGCTGTCGCGAAGGAGAAGGTGGAGGAGTACGCAGATCTTGTCTCGTCAAGGTAGGTGAATCAACCACCGCCAAAGCCATCGGATCTGCCCTCACACCCAAGGGTTCTGGGCGGCGCGGAAGACGCTGCAGATCTGAACAGGAGTGGTAGTGCCAAAGAAGAAGAAGCTGTAGCTCTCACCAAACATGGTGGCGGTGACGTCGACAACGGAACAACGCGCATCGCCATGGTCGGCGTCTCCGCGGAGGATAAGCAAGCACCACTTGAGTCCACGGTGGAAGGAGCAATGGTGGTGTTGACTAGACTGGTGAAGGTGAGAGGCGGTGGACTGGTCCATCGTACTCCATCATTGGTGGCCAAGCGACCACCGCTTCTGGCGGCGGTTTTCCCTTGGGACCGCGAAGATGAGCCGCGAACAACCGTCAGTGAAGTTGAGGAGGTGCAAAGGTTGAGTTCAGCGGTTTTGGGTGGGGGTATGGTCGGAAGAAGAGGAGGCGCAGGAGCACCGTGGAACGGCGGCAGAGACAGCATCGAAATGGTACCCTTTTTCTTCCTTCTTAGTTCAAATGAGAGATTAGGATTCCTGCAAGCTTCATCCTCAAGCCTTGCGTACTGCTTCTGGAGATTGTTGGAGAGGGAGAGCCACCTCCTGAATCAAAATTGGGCCTCCATAGGAAGTGTACAAGCCCAAATCCCATATGAGTTTGATCAGAATTGGCTTGTATTGGGTTTTCTATACCAACCTAATTTGGGCTCAATTATTAGAAGGAAAACTAGAAGGCAAAAAATATATTGGGCTCAAATGAAGGGGTTCTTTTTTTAAAGAATAAGATCCTGGTGGTTGATTTTTATTTTGGGCAGTAGTATAGAATTATTTATTAATTTTAGTAATTAGGATTTACAATTTTATTAATTGTTAAATTTGTTTCCAACCTTGAGGACGAGGTTGTTTTGAAGGATAAGGTAATGATACGTGTATAGGTGCGGGCTTAAAACTCATTTAGAGTAGTTTTTAGAATGATCTAAAAAGTTAGTATTTTACTATAAATAGTAGGTAATCAATGTAATCAATTATGCATAATTTGAATGAAATTGGTATTCTCTTTCCTCTTTTGGAATTCCTCTATGAAATTATCTTTATCTTCTTCTTATCTTCTCTAATTTCCTTTTTTATTGATTAATTCTCCCTTCTCAATATTGTTACTTCTATCACGGGGTCAATGAAAAATGAAGTTATTTTTGCTGACGTGGTTTTACATTATTGAATGCATGTGTAAAATATTTTTACACTGACAGTGCATCAAAATTAAATTTATTATAAATAATGTAGCAAAAAATATTATAAATAATTGTTTTTAATAAGAATATAATTATATGAACTTTTTAAAATATTTTTAATATTAGAATTTATAAATATCAAAACCAATTCCGTTCTTTTTTATTTTTATATTTAATTTTAAAATCTCGCTAACAAACTTCCTACTTGTTTGTTAAAGATATGAGAAATAATAACTTTCAACAAAAATATATTAAATGCACAATTTTTTTTACACGGAAATTGTTTTTTTTTTTTTTTTGGTATTCTTGACATGGATTTTATAATTTTTTATGCATTGAATACATTTAGAAAATGTTACAAAAAAAAACACATTTAGAAAAGTAATTTTTTTTTCCGGATAAACGGGGCATAAAAGAAAAAAAGGACTACACGAAGGTAAGGTCTTCACTTTGGAAAAAAAAAAAGGAGGAGAAGAAAATACGGTAACCAAATTGGAGATTATGGCCTAACAGAGGTAATATATATGCATCCGTAAATTTTTTAGATTTTTATTTTAATAAAAAAAACCATATTCACACAAATGCACATGCCGGGAGCAATTAAAAAAATGCATGGCTGTTACATATCTCATCGTAAGGGTCGTCCCTGACGACGAGATATAGTTAAAACCGCTTTTAATATATATCTCGTTGACAGGGGTGACGAGATATATATTAAAACGTAATTCTTTTTATTATTTGAAAATTTTTAAAAAATGCATACACGGAACAAAATATAGTATAATATACATAGTATAGTATCATACAAATGTCATGGCACTGGTACGTAAAACAAAATACAATAAGCAGTCATCTATGTCTATGCTGCTGTTGTAAGTGTCCGCCCGTACCACATCTAGAAGCTATGCCTCTCGGGACGCTGTCTCTCCACAAACGCTGAGAGTAGCGGTAGGTCGAAGTGGAAGTTTGTCAACATCATAGCCTGCCTAAAGCCGGCCTCCCGAAAATACGGCATCAAAACCTCGGGCGGTGCCATGATGTGACTGTTCCGCCGAGCACGTAGGATCTTAAGCGGCTGATCAGTTAATAAAAAAAATTATGTGTTAAAACAATAGTTTACTTTAACCACAGTATTTAATAATTTATTAAATAACAAAAATAAATCTTGCTTACTCATTAAACAATAATATTAAATGAAATTAAATAATAAAAAGAGATGTTCACTTAAAAAATTAAAGATCTCTAAGTATTACTAACCCTAATCACCCTATTAACAACTACACTAGAAAAGTAACCGTAACGAGCTCAAAAAGGAATTATCACTATCCTCGAGGGTGGTCACAATGTGTTAGCCGTCATCATTCTTCCAGTTGAAGTCTCTAGAATGCATTGCTTCAGTAGAAACACCAAGCTGGCGCGGGAGACCAGGAATGAACATCTCAGCCATCAGAAGTATGAAAGAAGAGTAATTAGAAAGAGAAAGAATGGGCCTAGCCAAAAAATGGACAAAGTGAAAATGCCCCTTTTTAACTGATGACGAGATATGTAATAGGTATGCATTTTTGTAATTTTCTCCTAACTTGTGCATTTGTGTTAATATGGGTTTATTTTTATTTATTACAATAAAAATCCAAATTTTTTTACTTTTATTCTCTTATTTAATATTCTTGAGTTTTTTTTGTTTTTTAGATTTTTTATTTAAGTATAGTAACATTTTAATGTTAGTACTTAGTATTATTTCTCATTGATTGATTTAATATATAAATTGATTATATTCAATTACATGTAATTGCTCAAAAGATTCGTGTCGTCAAAATTCTCATGCAATCGTTCAAGCATATTGCACCAAATTTTCCAAAAATAATTAAAAAAAATCATCATAAGAAGATAAATCAATTATTTTAATTAGAACAAAGTTAGAATCATGGAAAGTAGAGAAGTTAAGTTCTACAATTTTCATGCTCATTATGTTATCCAATTCTCATTTTTAAGGATACTACATGAATTTCTATAATAAAGACTAGTAACAATAATGTTTCTGATATTTTCAAATTGTAACTTCTTTGCAAGATTATAACTGGAATTATGGAAGTCCAATTCAGGTGTTTCCCTCTATATTTTCTTAAATTCTTCTCTTGCAATATTAGGATTTTTGTTCTGCTTAATTGTGACTCCAACTTTCTGAGTGCAATTCCTATATTTATAGCTATTTCTAAGTTAAAATCTTTGTTTAAGAAGCTTTTATATAGTATTGCATATGGAAGTCTAAACAAATATACTAGCTCAAGCAGTGGCGGAGCTTGGACGAATTGTTTGGAGGGGTCAAAATTTGTATATAAAAAATTTTTAACCCCAAACCAAAAAATCAATTAAAAATCAATAAAATATAAAATAATATTAAATTAAATGAATAGAAAATTATTGAATTTTTCAAAAATTTTACAAGATAATATGTTTATTAGGAACTTTTACTTGAAAGATCAAAACTTTGAGAATTACAACTTATAATTTTTTATTTGTCTACATGAATAAAATAAAAATAATGCTTATTATTAATTATTTTATGTAGTATAAAAATTAGGTTAAAAAGTTAATAAATGTAAAATAATACTAAATTAAATAAATAAAAATATATAATTTATTGTTATAATTTAGATTCACATACAATGGTGTCTGATTTGTGACTTTATGCAGTGTATAACATTTTTTTTTTATTGGAGTGTAATATGTTATAATATAAAAAAAAAATTGTTTAAGATGTAACAAAATTTGTCTTTTTTCTGATGTAGTAATATTTAATTAAATGGTTTATATAGATATAATATAATATGATTTTTTTAGTAAGATATATTATTATTTTAAAGTTATTTTATTAAATAAAATACCAAAAAAATAAATAATAATGTAAAGAATATTGAAGATCATGACAAAAAATAAAAAGAAAAGCATGAATGTGAGTATTGAACACACAACTTGAGGGTTTTTTCAATTTAACTAAATCAATTACATTATTAGCTCTTTCAAGTAGTATTACTACTAAAAATTTTACAAAATATTTGGGGCCATGGCCCCCCTTTGTCTCCAAAGAACTCCGCCTCTGAGCTCAAGGTTGTCAATAAAACGTGTTTATGCCTTTATGGAGATGCCTTTAAAGTTGAAACCATTTCATTTTAATGCATGCTTATATTTTTCAGCTAATGGATCAAAGAGATCTGCCATCTGTATCAGTTGGGTAGGAATAGGAGCTAGCTGAAACTAGCCCTCCATCTTCGGTGGAACTGGTGGTTCCTCGGGCTCATCCGGAACCATTTCCTCATTAAAAGGCTCAACTGGTGGTGCTAGTGGAATCCAAGGGTGAACACTCGATAAAGGACTATCATAAGGTGCGTCTGGGTTTGACTAAGCAAAGGAAACATAAATTAACGGTCGTGGAAGCTATAATTACGGAAAGACAGCCTTCCCCAGATAAAAGTAGCTCCGAGGTCTGGGGCCTCATGCAAGTGAAACACTAGGTACTCAAAATAGATGACTCCCATCCTCATATGCAGGTACGTAAGGATAAAGGGGGTGAGAACCTAAGATTCCCAGTAGAGTATTTAACGGAGGCTTTACCTATTTCTTCTAAGTCTTGGGGATCCTATTGTTCGGCCGGTGACTTAGTAAATCGTCACCCGATTGAGCCATACCTTGGCCTTAAACCATTTCTAAATATGAGTTAATCCGGCTAAACTGAATAACCGCAGCAAAACCATTAAATAAACTATGAGTAGTTTCTTGGCCAGTTCATTTTCAGAATTCTGCCCCAATTAAATTCTAAGTTTATATAATTATCACTCTGCCTACCTAAGCACTCAACTCGGTCTGAGGGAAGTGAATTTACTATATTGTCCTTAGGCATAACTAAGTTCCATTTTGATCCCTAACTTTGGCTCTTGACGTAACTAAATCAACCTAAATTTCACTAAGTTGCTTTTTAAACTAATTACACTTTTGGCCCAATATTTTCAAAATTTTACACCTAAATCCGGTATTTAGTTAAATTATATTATTTACTCAAAACTTTTAATTAATTACAAATTAAACCCAAGACGCAAACTTATCAAATTTACACAATTTCTTCAAGTCCCAAAATTAGAAACCTAATCCTAATCCCCTTGGCCTTTTTGGCCATCACCATCACCATCATCAAATTCTTGCAAAAAATAACCAAACAACATTATTTCCAACTTCACCGTACCAATCATCAATAACATGCCAAAAATATCAATTTCATCATAAGGTTCATAAATAAAAAGTACCAAAATTAAGAACATAAAATCCTAATTTCACATAACCTAATTCTTACCTCTTTTGATAATTTCAACACTTCTAATCCACTTAGACCACTTTAAAGACACCTAACAAACATAAAAACACAAAAAAAATTTTATCACCATTGAAGCCCTTGGCTGAATAGGTGGTGGTGGAGCAAGGTAGATTTTTACCTTGATTTAGAAGCCGAGACTTGGGATTTTAAATCTTAGGTAGTGTACTGATTACTTGAATCCTAAGACAAAAATTGAAGAAATCAAGCCATGGATCATGGCCTATATGGCCGAAAATAAGAGAGAAGAGAGCTAAAAAAATTTGTGATCAAATCAAAAAATGGTTGGTACCATTAGAAGGAGAATGAAAGATGGAGTGGGTTTACCAGTTTAAATTTTTTATTCGAGTTCCTAAATTCCTAAAGCTTCAAGCTTTGATAATGAACAATAATGGCTATTTTTGGTGTTTTTTAAGAAGATCATATAAAAGAAAAAGAAAGAGTGTTTGGGTGAGGGGGAAAGAGAGGGAAGTGATGTTTATTTGCACATGATTTATGACATAAAGTGAGTGATGTGACTAATTGATTATCTCAAAATTGGTATTATTTGATTACTTGTTATTTGATCACTTTATTTATGTGTCTCATATGTTTGATAAATGATAAAATGTCAACTTTATATAGACTATTCAATTTTTAAAGACCCTTGTAATAGTGTTTTCAAAATTTGTAAATTATCTTTGTCGATCTTATATAAAATGTTTTCTTATTTTCTTACATGAAAAAAATCCTAAACCCTAAAATCTTATATAAAATGTTTTCTTATTTTCTTACATAAAAAAAAAACTCCCTTCAAAACCTAATCAACTATAATATATCCACATTATTTATGGTGTAATTTGATTTACATATAAAACAATTTGGTAACTAGTGCCACCTTTCAAGATCATGATTAGCTCTTTCTTGATATAAAAGCAATGTTTTTTTTTTTTGGACAAAGGCTAGCCCAAAAGGCTAACCCAACCCATCCCCGAACTCGACTCAACCCCTAACCATCACAACCCTAACCCTGACTCGCCCACAAGACACACCCTTTCAAGATTTGACACCAGCAACAACAAGAACATCAAGACAGAAGCAAAAGACTTTGCAAGACAATAGCACAAGACTCAACCCCAGATTATAGACAACAAGAACAAATTCTACAACGACCCATTAGAGAAACCGGTGGACCTAAAGCTCCAGCAGCCATCAACCTTGCAGCTTCATGTGCGACTTTGTTGCATTCTCTGGGTATCCAAATGAATCCGCTTTCAGGTATGCCTTTACTGATCTCTTAGATATCCTCCAAGACACGTCAATTTTTGATATGGTAGTTCTTGATTTTATCGCTTGAATAAGTTTGGCACAGTCTGATTCAAAGATTACCTTTTGTAATTGCAGGTTCTTTGTAGTGATTAGCGCTTTCTCATGGCTAGAGCTTCTGCTGCTAAAGGCGATGTGCACGATCGTGACGAATTGGAAGTTGTCAAGAGCTTGCCTTCACTATCCCTTATGATGACTAATGTAGCACTTTTGCAAGAAGATGAGAAAAGAGCTGCATCAATATTAAGTTTTGTCCATCCAACCAGTGGAGGGTGCAAGATAGATTTTCTCTATAACCTTCTTGCTGAGTTGCTTGATTGATCTGAAATGTCTGTACCTATACAATAATCAAGTTCCATGGACTTTGCTTTTAAAATAGTTAAGATGGGATTAGGTTTCTGATTTTGATATAAAGCTCTCCATCTTTCTTTTCAATTTTCCCATAATAGACAAGCTAGTTTTCTAACAAAAACTTTAACATCTTTGCCATAATTATTCCTCAGAGTATTTATTAAGTTAATTAACTAGCCCCCAAAAGATCTAAGATTAATACAACTAGGGATAAACTGAATTTGTAACCCAAACCATATAGCCCTCGTCCATGCCTAGAGCAACAAACAATGTTCAACTGTCTTTGTTTCCCGAAAACAAAAAGAACACAGAGGAGTGTTAAACAATTTCCTTCTTTGTAGATTATCAAACACTGGAAGAATATTATTAGCAGATTTCCACAAAACATTTTGACTTTTAAAGGAACATCAAAACTCCAAATCAGCTTCCAAATACTATTATCTTTAAAATATGTAGAAGCTTTGTTATCAAGACTCCTCTGTCTATACTTCTTTAATACATGATACCCTGATCTTACCGAATAGTTCTCATTTTGGTTGTGATCCCAAATAAGTTTATCCTCCTTCCTAACAACACTAGTTGGAGTTTGTCAAAATGCACTTAACAGCATCTTCCTCAAAATATTTGTTGATTTTATTAAAGTTCCACTTTCCACTCTTTAACAGAAGGTCACTAACTGTCTGCACTTCATTATTTCTCACATTCAAAACTCCATCAAACCCTATAATCCACCTATCATTTCTGATATCAATTTATGATCCATCTCTAATTGACCATCTTCCTAGCTTTCTCAAAATGTCTCTCCATATAATCAAATTCTTCCAGACCCAAGATGGGTTACTCCCTATGTTAGCATCCCAAGAAGACCCATTCCTAAAGTATTTGGCTTTCAAAATCCTTACCCAAAGCGCATTAGTGCTATTAATTACTCTCCAGGCATGCTTTGCCAAGAAAGCATGATTCTGAATTAAGAAGTTCTTAAACCCTAAGCCACCTTCCCTCTTACTATCACACATATATTTCCAATTGATTCAATGAACACCTCTTTCTATCCTTTCCATGGGCTGCCCACCAGAACCTAGCAACTTTGCCACTTAACTTGTTAAAAAAACCTTTTGGAAACTTAATGACATTCATGGTATACGATGAAATCGCTTGAATTACCGATTTAATTAAGTTTGATAGCTAAGTTTTCAGAAACAACTCTTCTTTTTCTCCCAATACTATGGAATGTTTTTTGGACTATTATGATGTTGTCCTAAATAAACCTCTCTCCAACAAATGCGCTTTGTATTAGGAAAATTATCTTAGCAATGAACTTTTTAATTCTTGACACAAGCACTCTTGAGACAATCTTATACAAAAAGTTACAATAACTAATAGATTCCATTTGGTTAATTGATTCTGGATTATTAATGTGCGGAATTAACACCAAAGTGATTTCACATATATTTTGTGGTAACTTTTCAATACAAAGACAATGTTTGATGAAGAAGCCTAACAGATAGAGAGACCACTTTTATACCAATTTGGAAGATTACACAATGGGCTCTGGGAAATGGAGGCCCTTAATCCAATATATGTAATTTTTTTTCCTTTTGTGTTTTGGATTGACCAATTAGTCTAGTTGGGCGCATGACCCCCAAAAAAAAAAAACTTAGGGAGAAAATTTGATAAATTGGAACTGATTACATATACTTACGGGTTTTGGGATGAATATGAGTATGAAATTTCCATTGGAGTTGAAACGTCTTCCGAAAAGAAAGTTGTCGCTGTTGCAAAATCTATATACGGTCTTACAATCTTCAAAATTATTTACCAAAATAGTTATCAAAAGTTCATATTCCTGATAAGAACAATCCTAACATGAATAAATCTCAATATAGTAGTTGTAAAAATTTACGCTGTAATAAAAATCAACATATCTCAAAGATGAAAAGATCCCACTATTCTAATTGTAGCAAAATGATTTGTCAAAAAATTTAATCTCTTAAAGACTCTTTTGAGAATATATATATAATATTTTTTTTTATCACATTCTTAATATTTTGGGTATTTATTTATTGTTCGTATCTTTTAAATTATTGTTTCCAACTATATAAATTTTCATTGAGATAAAAATAAATAGAAATAACCATAATAAAACAGCGTGATGCAGCAATAACCACTCTCACCGTTATATAAAATAAATTAATAATGCTATGGAATCAACCTTAGAAAATCATTAGGGAGTCAATAATTAAGTTATCATTTAAAATTAAAAAAATTTATCATCTGAAATTGAAAAACATTATCGTTCAAACATAATAAAAGTAATCACCTACAAAATATATAAGTTATTATTCGTAACTCATCTATCATTACCATTAAGTGCATTGGCTCCCAAATATTTGGATTCACAAGAATTTCTCAAAATAAATATCATCCTACATATTTAAACTAACACATATGATATAACAAAAGGAAACAAGTTTGAGGTAGAGAAATTATTAAGTGTAGTAATTATAACTTATTAGTTATTACAAATAATCAGCAATAGTAGATACAAACACAAACGGAAGATTGTATACAACGTCCCCATGACATGGACCCCGGATGAAGCCCCAAACATTTTTTGCGACAAAGGTCTGAATTGTTGCAATCAGTTCCATCCGCCAGTATTATGCTATCTTTACAAAGTATTACGCCTTCAGCCACTTGAATCGTTACCGAGATAGCTGCATACATGCAAAAGAGTTAAACGACACTTTTAATCTTCATGTAACAATATAATAATATTGATAGGTCAAGGACTCAAGGCTATACATAAAGAATATACATATATGGAATAATAATAAGATATTATAAAGGAATCATACATATCAACCTGAAACCAGAAGGAAAATTGCAAAAACATTTGTCAGGTTATTAACTTATTAGCCATGATGCTCTATCGAATGAACACTCTATGTTAATGATTCTTAATCTCAATATTTGTTGTGTATCAATTTTGGGAGATGGAGGGTTGTATATATAGGTGGAAATTTCTTTTTCACTACATCTCATAGAATTCTAAAATAATGATTAATAATATTTTATATTAAAATTAACGGCTAAAACATAAGTACAGTTGAAACGCTTCATATAATATAAACCGAAATCAAGTATATGTCATAAAAGTAGTGCCACATACTATAAAACTTAATTTGAGAGGGGAAGAGAATATGAATAATTATATTTTTAACCATCAGACTTCTTAATTTTTTAGATTTCAAAATACTGTAGCCAATTTCCAACAAATGTTTATATACTTTTCCACTATTAGTTACTAATGGTGATCACTATTGACATGTAATGTTAATAACCCGCACACGTGGCTGTGAAGTGTTTACGTGTGCGAGTTAATATTATTATATCAATAGTCATTGTTAATAACTAACAAAGAGGATTATATGGTCTACCAAACATAAACATTGAAAATTATTTTTGTATATTTTGTAACATGAAATACTAAACTATCCAATTTTAAAACCCTAATAGTTGATCATTTAGATAATTATTCAATATATTTTTTGGTTACAATAATTATTCAACATATATTATTTCAAAGGAGCAATTTATTATAAATATAACGAGAAATTTATTACTCGAGATTTAAATGCATTAAGGATATATAATCATTACTTAAAAAAATTACAGTATTATTTTATGTTTTAATTTCATATACATGCAGCAAAACTACTAGTCACTTAAGTAAATATTGAAAGTTTAAATCTCGTTTTGTACATGCAACAACTCACTGACGAGCGACAAATTCTTAAATAGAACTTCGATCCGCGACGAATTAGTTTTTGGTTTGTCGGATTGAGAAATATTGTGAGAAAAAAAATCTCATATGGTGCATATCAGGTCTAACAATTAGACACTATTACAAGTAATAATAACCACCCGTGTCACTAGATTAGTTGATCTTTCTTTCTTTTTTTTTCCCATGATTTTCTCTTATATGGCAAGCCGAGAATTACCTTATTACGAAATTGAATTCTATTTAAAGGTATGTTGCTAATTAATGTATATATAAGATGGAATTCAAACATTCAACACTTATTTAAGCGAACAAGTAAGTTGATCAGTCGACCAAGCCAAAGTTAATTCTCTATTATCCATATTGTTAAAGGCTAATAATTAAAAATTTTTCTTCTTCTTTTAGTTACGATAAGTTTAATATATTCTCTCTCAAATTAATTACTATCTCTTTTTAGTTGTATAATTATTAGGACATAATAAAGTTTTATTGAATATCTACAAATTTGAATAAAAAAATGCATTTTATTAATCAGAACTAAAATTGCAAGAATCGGATCGATCATTGAATTAATAAAGTGACTAGTTTAATGGTTTAAAGGTCTAATTGAGGAGATCGAACCATGGTCGGATAAGTTTATTTAAATATATAATAAAATAATTTAAAATATAATATAAAATTATTTAAAATGGAATATTAATTTTTTTTTTAAAAAAATCAGTTTTTCTTTATTAAAAATCAGACATATTTTACCGATTTATCATAACTGCAGATTCGACTGATTTTTTGATCGATTTTTTACTTAGAAATTCTCAGTTCTCAGAAGTCAGAACCTTGATCAAAACACATTTTTTTTAGCGGTAATGCTACATGTACGGTTGGACACCTCCGTATACATTATTTTCAATACGAAAAAATGTAAATATCATCACAAAAATTTTATTTTTCTATAGTAATATTTACATTTTTCGTGTTATAAATGATGTGTATAAATATGTACAGTGGTATATATAGATTATTTTTTTAATTATAATTTTTACTAATATTTTGTTTTTAGTAAATACTTGAAGGATATATAATATAACAATTAAGAGTTGCTATTTACGAAAGGTTAATGAATGTACTTATTATATATTACTCTTGGTGTTTATGAAAAGTTAAAGATGATACATATCACTCTCACGGTAAAAGAATTATTATTATTATTATTATTATTATTATTATTATTATTATTATTATTATCAAACATATTTTCATTTTGTATTGACAAAAGTTAAGACGCAAAATGTAATCTAATAAAATATACTTTCACGTTTCATGTCAACATTAAGCATAACCCGATAAATATAAATATCAAGGTCCCGTAGCTCAGTTGGTTAGAGCGTTGGTCTTATGAGCCGAAGGTCGCGGGTTCGAGCCCCGCCGGGACCAAATTTTTAAGTGTTATTATAGTATTAAATAAAAGAGTACTCAAAGTACTAAAATATTATTGAACATTTCTTTTTCTTTGACTTTATAAAATTTATCATGATAATTTGTGTGCATTGTTTATTATTGTATTTTTTTATACATACAAATTATTAATTGTATTAGAAATAACAAATTAAATAAAACATTAATTATAAGCAACAATAAAATCATAACTAATAAAAAGTTGGAGAAAAAATAGTTGTAAGAATAAAATTATTGACAATACTAGAATAAGAGTATGATATAAAAAGAATTCTAAATTAATATTGTTATGTTGATATTTAAAATTTATAGAAAATATGACATATTTAATGTAATATTCTTATGTAAGTAAATATTAATTTTTATCATAAAATTGATTAATAAAATTTATTCAAATATCTAAAATAAAAATATAGTATAATTAAAAAAAAATTTACTTAAATTCTTGCCTCTTTTAGTAATCTTATAATTTAAAAGTGATTTTAAAGTATAATCCAAACAACATTTATTTTACTGTAATCAATTTTGATATAAAATTGTCAAAACAAATCATATTAATATAAACTTTCTTTCGATCAAAATCAAGTTTTAAAAATCAAGTTAGCTATGCTTATATTGAAAATCCAAATATAAATTAAATTGACTACCTTACCTTTATGTCTATAAAAACTTTTTTTATTTTTTTGGGTAAGATCCATAAAAACTTTTGATTACCATCCTCTCTCACATAAAATATATTCACTTACTTATTCACATGCCCAATGTCTTTGGGCTGTCTGACATGTCTCATTATTCAATTTACTATGAAACTGAAAAGGGTGGTAAATTAGTAGTAATTACTGCTGAGCTGTTGTCCATAACTACTTAATTGTCATGGAAACTTTTGAGTAGGGTTAAGGAAGAGTGGAAGACTCAGCACAAGAAGTCAGAAAGCCAATTAATTCCTCTGTCACCGTCTCAAAGATTTTTTAAGAGGGTGTATGAACATCACCATGTTTGGTTAGTTGAGGCGTTCATAAATTCCCCCAACGGTAATAGTAAATGTTCATAAAAACTTGTAATTACTTGTCGTACTATGCTTGTGCTATGCAGACTGTAGTCATATGAATTTGACTTAAGCTACAATATTACCCTCAAGGGAAGCGCGCCATCATGCTCCCTAAGGACAAAAAGAAGAAATTTTAATTGTTCGAGTGACTCACACATAAGATACAACATGATACAGCATGAGACCATACTCATAGGGGTGAGCATGATATCGGTAATCTAATTATTTGATTAAAATCAAGCATTATATCGATTCTATATCCGACGGATAATTGAATATAATTAGGATCAGATTCAAACCAACCCGATCATAATTGATTCGGGTATTGATTTTGATGTAAAGATACCCAAACCAACTCGATTACCTAATTAGGTTTATATTAATTTAAAAAATAATAAAATATAATAATATATATACAATTTTATTATTTTTAACTCAAATTATTATATTTATAGTCAAAAAAATTATTATATTTATTAAAATATAAATTTCATAATATATTATCTTTTATTAAATTTTTTATTATTATTTATTATTGACATAAACAATTTTTTCATATTTTTCTATTTTATTTTAAATTTTGTTTTCAATTGGATATTCAATTACCCAAATCAATCCAATCCGGATTTAATCGATTCGGTTTGGTTCGGATTTATTTACTAAAAATTTCAAATTTAAACCTATCAAAATCAATTAAAATTTAATCAGTTCGGTTCTTATTTGCCCCCAAATCCAAACCAACTCAATCCATGCTTACCCTGCATATTTATTGCAATTTTTCTTTTTTTTTTTTTATCAAGTGAGGATGTATTTTTATGCGAAAATGTAAGAATCTACTAATGACTATTGCATTATATATAATTAATTGTCTAGAATCAATAATTCTACGTGAATAAGTGATTTTGGCCAACTAAATTCAACCAAGTCATTTATTTCTATGCTAAATAGAAAACTATTTCGATGTCAAATAAAAATTTATTTATGTGCAATTTTTTATACTATTTGACGCCGAGATAATATTTAATTTAATATAAAAACAAATCACTTGGTTAAACTTGGTTGTTCAAATAGCATTACCGGTCTAGAATTATCACTTTGATTTAGGTTATTTTTTATAGAATAATATGATTAAGAAAAGTTTTTAACAATTAATTTGGTGAACATATTATCAAAGACTAATTTGAATATTAACATTTACTTTTAAATCAATGCAAGTATTGATGACCAATATTTCTTTAAACAGCAATCAACCAACAATCAAAATTAGCACACATATACTAATATTATTTTGAATATTCTGTTATCTATTATTTTAAATTATTAATTTTTTATTATTATCTCGAATAATTAATTTTTATGTGATTTTATATATTGTGTTTCTTTTCTATTAATTGATTATTATCTGATATTTTATTTGTTATCTAGCATTATGTTTTTTTTCTTTCTTTTTTTACGCTAAAGGTGGTGTTCTTTTAGCATCTTTGTATATGTAGATAGGAGATTTAAAAAATAAAAACTGATTACTTTCCTGTTAATAACCAGAATATATATTTTTTTCAATCTCCCTTAACGTTTATGCATATTCACTATTTGTGGTTTATTGTTAGTCAGAAAATAGACAAAGGTTTGTACGAAAGATTTTGGGTGGATTAGTGGATATAAAAATATACATCAAAAATTTGAAATAACAAAAATACACCCAAGATATATAACTAATGGTGGATAAAAGTGACATATTATTTATAATTTTGTTCATAATTAATTATCATTAGAGTGTATTTTTTTTAGATCTTTTATGCTTTTTTTTGTTCATTTCAAAATTTTTAATGTGTATTTTTTATCATTTATTATTATAGAGTAACAATATTAGTCATAATCTATTACACTCTTGTTGACAATAAATTGACATAAATATGAAATCAATAATAATAGCATATAAAATTTTAGTAAAATTATACTCAACAGTTACATGTTTCAAGATACAGACATGTCTAAATTATTACATTATACATAATATAAAAACACAACACTTTTGTTAAATAATAATTTCAAACTTCCATTGGAAAAAAAAAAAAAATTCAAACTTAAACATGCCACGTAAATGTTACACAGGACCACAGCATTGAAGACAAAGGATAAGGGAGAGTTGTACTCCTATAAATTGAGAGGAATCCATGTCTAACAATTCCATGCTCTCTCTACATACATCTCATAATCTAAGAATCACTCTCTGTATTACAAAACAGAGGAAAAAACCATCCAAAAGAAATGGGTAAGGTGGTGATCTTGGCCATTATCATGGTGGTGATGGTGCTTGCTTCAGAAGTTGAAGGAGGAAGAGAACTCAAAGGTGACAAGGGAATAACGAAGAAGGAAGATGAGAATAATGTGGATCAGCCTCAGAACTTCATTGGAGGCATGGGTGCCATTTTACCAAGCCCTAATGGTTATACTTTTACTGGTATTGGGTTTGGTCCTAATGGCTTTTGCACTTTCCCTGGTGGCTGCACTCCAACTACACTACCCACCATCACTAACCCTCCCCCCATCACTAACCCTCCTCCTGCTTTTCGTGCTAGAGTGTCGCCACCGCGGCCACCCCATGCATAGAAAAGTAGACTTAGGGTTTGTTTGGTTTGGCGATTATATATGTTTTTCTGTTTTTATTTTTAATATTTTCTGTTTCTAAAATTTTGGTACTCCAACTTTTTTTATGAAATCGTGGAAACAGATAACACTTAAAAATAAAAACAGAAAAAAAAATCCAAACAAACAGACAGATCTTAGGAGTGTTGTTCTAGACTTCTAGCTAGTATTAGAGTATGGTATGGAACTTTTTAAGCAGATTTCAATTTATGCATTTGTATGTGTGGTTTGGGGTTTGGTCTAGTCTGATCTCCAACCCATGTTTGTTTTTTCTCTATTATTTATATATTTTACTAATGTCTCGTCTATGCATATTATATTCTGGTGCATGTAACATCTGATCCTCTTAGAAGCTTGCAATGTCTCAAAGCTTAGCTTCTTTCTCTTTTGTTGAAAAATTTTAATTTTATTTCAACCTCAAAGCATTTTCTATTTCACCCTTCTTATGGATTTGGGATATTTAGATGAAAATGTTTTTATACGAAGATTATATTTACAAACCGTTAAATAATTTAGTTAAATATATTTGGTAAAATATATTAATTTATCTAATGATTTAGAATATGATCTTCACATGAAAATATTCACATGAAAGTATCTTCATAAAAGTATCCGATGATCATTTTATATATTTATATTAGCGTTTTTATATACAAGCTGCTCCTTGATTAGTAGCCTTCCAGTCCCAACACACGAAAAAAAAATGTCAACATGGTAAAATGGTGGCACATAAGTAATAGTTTAAAAATAAAAACATTAGCATTTTAGTAACTAAATCTTCTGAGCATACAATTTAGTAATTAAATCTTCATCTTATTAAGTCCAAGAAACTCGTGTTCTTAACACATGACCGTTTAATTTGGGGGCTAGTGATGAAATAATTAGAATATGAACTTATTTAAGCAAGAGCAATAATGTCAAAGAGACATGATGATTTGCTATATTTCTATTCATAATTGTATCATTTGCAGGAGGGATATGCTAGGTGTATATCAAGTCACCAAAATCAGCCATCAATGTATAATATATATTAAAATATAAAATATTTATAGTATGTATTTTATATTTTAATGTGTATTATATATGGTAGCTGATTTTAGTAATTGATTTTGGTGTGCAAATAAAATATTTTATGTAAGAATATATATCAACTAGTAAACTATCAACCCAACCTCTGTCTATTTTCCCAAACTACATCACGACTCCTGGCAATAGAAAAGCACTGCTGCGATCCTCGTCCATGGTCATCGTGACACAAGGCGGCCCTTCCATGAGTTGAGTTTCTTCGTCAAATAGAAACGGAAGTGGCTGACGTGTCACGTTAAGTTGTTTGCGTGGCCTTTAACTGTCAAGCTGGAATGGACAGGGGGCCGATTTGGCGCACCCAAAAGAAATGGTTAGGGTTCGATTTTTCTCATTTTTAAGTTTTTAAGCTTGAGAAGTGAGAATGGACAAGGGCTGATTTGGCGCACCCAAAAGAAATGGTTATGGTTCGATTTTGTCTCATTTTAAGTTTGTGTTAAATTATAAAGCTATGACATCATGTTAATGAAACAGCGATGAACGATGAACCTGGAAATAATAGACTAATATATTTATATACAAAAAATTAGGTATTTATAAAATAACACCTGAGGTATAAGATCTTTGATTTAGTTATATATGTCCTTATGGTAGTTTAAAGGACACTATGATGGGAGTGATCATTACAATATATAAAAAACATAGCTAAAAAATCCCAATTTTTTGTGGTGAAATCTTGTTATTATTTTTCAATATATTGCTATTTTTTTTGGTGACATCAATATATGGCTACTGAATTGACTCCTTTTATAGCCACACTAATATATATACTATATAGCTCACTGTATAAATATTCCTTCCATTATTATTTCATGTCTCAATAATGGTTCAATATGACTTGTAGCTTATCCATTTTTCATCTTTGGTGATAATCTCTAGGCCGTCAATTTTATTTTGATCCATTATGGTGACTATGCTCTTTCCAAGTTCATCATTCGTCGTTGTATCAACATGTTGTCATAGGTATTATAATTTAACACAAATTTAAAATGAGACAAATCGAACCCTAACCATTTCGTTTAGGTGCGTCAAATTGGCCCATGTCTATTCCCATTTCTCCAGCTTAGTAACTTAAAATAAAACAAATCGAACCCTAACCATCCCTTTTGGGTGAGCCAAATCGGCCCCTATCCATTCCTACTTCTCCAGCTTAGCAGTAACGGCCATGCAAGCAACTTAACATGACACATCAGCCACTTCCATTTGCATTTGATGAAGAAACTCACGAAGGAGGCGCCTTATGTCACGGCGATCATGAACAATGACCGCAGCGATGCTTTTTTATTGTCAAGAGCCGCAATATCGTTTGGAAAAACGGACAGGGATGGATTGGTAGTTACTCTATATCTACTCCTCCCCAGTACCTCATCCCTTTAAATCCATACTAATTTAGCCTATAAAATTAAATAAATAATTAAATAAGAGCTTAAATTCACTTTCATAAAGGGATGTTTCAATGTCTGGAAAAATGAGGTTTTTTTTTTTTTTTTGTTAATCAAACGGGGCGAAAATGAGGTTCCTTAACTGTTGGAGCATTGATAGAAATTAGATTTTTTTTTTCTTTTTTTGGTTTAGGAAATTATATTTTCTTATCTTAGGCTTTGCTTTATTTTTTTCAAGTCAAAGGCTTTGCTTCGTCTTGACTTATGGATCTTTTACTGGTTTTCATTATTCTTGGCGCAAGTCATTTTATTGTTATTGGACTAAGTCAGTTATGCACAAAAACATCTGCCAAAACGAGTATCATCTTCCCCAAATAAAACGTCCTACCAATGCGTCCCCGATGGTTGAGGACCATGAGTACAATTGGACTATTAACAGGTATGTTGTGGATAATGAACACTGAGATGTGGATAAGCTGCGATATGTTCTTCCAGATCATATATTGGACTGCTTGAAGGATTACATGGCCCCGAAGGAGGAAGATGGGGTGGATGCTTTAAGTTGGAAGCCCAATCCCAATGGAAGCATCACCGTTAAACACACATACAGAATGTTGCTGGAAACTCAGCATAGTAACAACATCATGTGGAAGAAGATTTGGAAATGGAATGGAATCCAAAGAATTAAAATCTTCATGTGGCAGCTAGCACATAAAGACATCCTAACAGCTTCTAGAATTGCTAGCTGGGGTACTGAAAGTAGTCTTCTCTGTCTAAGCTGCAATGTTGAAGTGGAAACTCCCATTCACATTATCAGAGATTCCCGATGGATTTCCAGCTGTGGATAAGCCTCATTAGACTTGGCATGATCAACAGGTTATGTAGCCTAGACCTCCATAGTTGGATTAGTTTCAACTTATCTGAGGAGATTGGCATTGAACGAGAGATTCTGTGGGTTGGAATCTTCATGATAACAGCTTGGAAATTTTGGAACTACAGAAATGATTATGTGCATACCAACTCTTCTAGGCCGGTTTACATACAAAGAAACCAAATCAAGCAACTGGTTAAGGAGATCAATGCAATGGAGAATAGCAACAGGCTAAACGCTCATGCAAACTTGGGGAACATCAAATGGAATCTCCCTATGGAGGGATGGGCTAAGCTCAACACAGATGGTGCATCAAGAGGGAACCCTGGCCTGCTAGTATTGCAGGCCTCCTAAGGAATGATGCTGGGGGGTTGGATTGTTGACTATGTTAGAAGAATGAATCGAGCGAAAGCTATAGAAGCTGAAATTGTGGCAATCCTTGAAGGGATTCAGGTGGCGTGGAGTAGAGGAATCAAGAAGCTCTGTGTAGAATCTGATTCTAAAGTTGCAATTAATTTGATCAAATAACCTCCTAAAAACCACCCTACTCTTACAAGACTCATTCGAAGAATAGCCAACCTCATAAACCCTGAGTGGGAAGTG
This sequence comes from Stylosanthes scabra, assembly GCA_036250425.1. NCBI lineage: Eukaryota > Viridiplantae > Streptophyta > Magnoliopsida > Fabales > Fabaceae > Stylosanthes > Stylosanthes scabra. The sequence goes on from JASCZI010060538.1 coordinate 65,558, forward strand.
AGATTAACACATGTCGAGAGGGAAGCTAATTGAGTGGCAGATGCGCTTGCCAATTTAGCCATTGATAACAACATCCACAACATGATCTTGCTGCAACCTCTCTTAGGGTGCGTTTGAAAGAGAAACTGAGACTGAGACTAAGGTATTGAGACTGAGATATTAGGACTAAATTAGATTTGTTTATTGTGTTTGGTTTGAACTGTACCAAACTAATAAATATAGAGACTGAAATAAACAAAATCTCTAAAATATCCTTGTTTATTAAAAATAAACAACTTATTTTCCTTGTCTTCAGCATCTCAGCAAGCTGAAGCTTCAAACCCCCCTTTCCCACTCATTCATGCCTCTTCATCAAATCTGACAATCCTAAATCAAAACCAATTGTATGCCTCAAATTAAATTAAACTAAACTCCTCTTTTTAAAGATTGCATCAAACAACACAATTCAAAAACTCAAAACAAATAGCAGCATCATCATCGATTGCTAAATTAAAAAATAATCAAACAACAAATTCAAATTACCCATATAAATAACCCAACATATTGCTTCGGTTCAATTAAGTGATAAGTAAAAGAAAATAATTTTTTTTTTTTGGTAGGAGAAGGGAGGATGCTTCGTTCTTTTATTTTTCTTTGTTTCATTACTGCAGAAGGAAGAAACATGAGAAGAAGGAGGCGATAGCAACATCGGGGTGAGAAAAGGTGGAGCCATGCTAGCTGCCATGCGTTGAGAAGAACGATGAAGGTTGTAGAAGAGGAGATGGAAGGAGCAATATCAACGGGTTACTGTGGAGAAGAAGAAAAATGGTGGTGGTAGTGATGGTGGTTGTGGTGGTGAAAAGAAGAAGAGGAGGATGTTGATGATTATAATGAAAAAGAGGAAGAAGAGTTACGAGGAAAAGAAAGAAGAGTGGTGTTGATTTGGGAGTATTTTGGAAAAAATATGTTATTAAAATTTCAGGCCCAGTCCTTAATCCCTCCTAACTAGAGGTACTGAAAATACTAAAATTTTAGTTTCAGTCCCTGTCTAAGTCCTCTTTATCAAACGCTACCTCAGAGATTTCTTTGCTTTTGTATGCTGATTTATGTGGGGTCAGTTTTTCCCGTAGTAGTTAGTTCTTTTGTTCTGCTTGGCCCGTTTAGGGCCTCTTAAATACAAAAAAATATACTACCAAAGTTTACCAAAAAAAAAGTCCTACAAAAAAAAAAAGTGTTGTATTCCAATACAAAAAAAAAAAGTGTCTTATTTCATTCACCAGAAAAAAAAGTCTTATTCCTAAAAAAAAAAAAAAAAAATTATTGGTTTAAATTTTGGTTTGTGAATGCAGCAATCCATTAGCTAACGATAAATTCTTAAATGGAATTTAAATCCGCAGTGAATTAAGACTTGGCCTGTCGGACTAGGAATGTCATAGGGAACCAAAAAAAATGTGTCTTATTTGGTATACCAAAAATAAATAAATGTCTTGTTCCATTAGGGTAGACCCTTGAATGGAGCTGGATCATTAGTGTAACCCTTGAATGGAGCTATCAATGGCATATTAGTCTTTGATCTACCAGTTGAGAGTACATGGAAAAAAAAAAAAAATTTACTCCTCTGCAGCAATTATTTAGTAAGAGATTCCTTATCATAAGGTACAATTCAATTATATAGTCACACAGAAACTCTTGGTACTCACGCGGATTAACAGAGTAGGGAGATTTTTAAGTAAGGAATCTACCGAAAAGTGGGCATGAAACAGAATAACCTGTCCATTTAAGCATATTTAAACTTTCAAGAACATAAACAACTTATTTTTACTGTCACCAATGACAAGGTCAACAAATTTATGAAAACAAATCTTAGGATTTTGTATGTACACACCCCAATATTTTGGGTTCTTCAGTCATACACCCGACATTCATACACAAATGATATCTAAGCCCTCATTCCCTCTACCACAGAAAAAAAAAAATGGAAAAACATTTAAATAGCTTAACCCCCCTGCTGAACCAAAATCCAAGAATCTAAGAGGCTAAAGTTCTTTTTTGAAAAATTTACCCCCCACCCCACCAACCCCATCTTTTCTTTATACAATACATTGATCCTCAAAAAGAATCTCATTCTTGTGGCCATGTCCTACTACTGCTACCCTCCACTCTCTGATACAGAACCCTGAATCTCGCTCCTGTCTGTGTCCGAATGATCCTTCAGGGATTCGATTTCGGAGTTATTTCCACCATTTCTTCGCTGCCTTCGGTCCTGAAGATCCATGCAAATGATTAAAACAAATGTCAGTCTAAAATCACTCATTGGGTAAGTGCATGTGTCCTTTTAAGATCCAACAAGAAACTGAGAACTTGAAGTAGGGCCAAACCAGAATGAATCTATATGGATCAAACTCCTCTAAAGTGAGCAAGTTAGTAAAGTGAAAAAGTGAGAGTCTAATCACTCTTGAATCAAGGTAGTGAGAGACTAATGCATGATAAAAGTTACAAATTTAATGATGATTATCACGTTACAATTCTTTTCACTTTAGAGGATCTTTTTACAATCTGGTAGAAGCAATGAGACAGGGCCAATCAATTCATTTCGAGCATTAAGTATGGTGTATGGCATGATCAAGCACCATGCAGTGTGCTAATAATTTATTGATACAAGATCCTTTCACAGCAAAGCTTTTGTTTGTTTCAAATGATTCTGGTTCAAAATTTTGTTTGTTAAGCTTCCATCAAATCCATGCCTCCTCCACTTGTGTTACATTGGATAAGCACAAAAAAGTTCATTAAGCTTGTGTAAAAACAGAAAGGATCTTTCAAAGAAAAACAAAAATAGAAGAATTACTAATAGATTGTGCATTCATGAAAATAGAAGCCTGTGACAAAATGGATAAAAGCAAACCTCTCTCGGTAAAGGGTACTCCTCTGACTCGAGCATTCGTACGACTTGGCCCATCTTGGGTCTTTTGACATGATCTGGATCCACGCATCTTAAAGCTGTTAAGAGAGCCCGTTTCAAAGCCCTGGTTGATGGCTTCACCTCAATGTTTGGGTCTACGACTTCTTCCGATCGTCTGTTTCCAACCATCATCTTCAACCAGTCAACCAGATTAACCTGAGGGCACAAAATACCACCAGTCAAAACTATTGATCAGAACTTGTCGTGAATAAGTTGTGATGTAAAAACATGCAAGTAAGAACACACAACAATAATAACACCAAGAATGAATAAATTGGCACATAAACTTCCCAATCCAAACTCATGTCTCCTGTTCCCAGGTCAAACCACTAGTCATGCATTCTACAACAAGCTGTAACCAAATACGCAGCAGACAATATTTGTACTAATACCCAAAATGACAAAATAATGCATGAGAAATAAGGAAATGATTCATCAATATCACACAAGCACCAGAAAGCCTCCGTGTGTGCCAAGATTGGAAGCTTGGAAGAGCACCATCATAATTTTTGCTTTCATAGAAAGGATCGTTTCATAGTACAAGCGATTGGAGTGAATATGAAGAAGAAAGAAAACTATGCACAATTACTAGAGCTGTCAAGAACTGAGAAGTGAGAACGTTAATTTTATACATGGACTTTAAGTTACTAAGTGAACATTAAATTCTCTTGCTTTTGTAGTTAATGACTGAATTGTGAACCATAATACCCATTGACTTGCTTTGATGGTGTATTGGTGTTGCAAAAAATAACTATGGATATTTCATAAATTGGTCATATATCAGACCATCAAGACAGCATAGTACATCCCAAATCATTAGTTCTAGCTTCAAAACAACATGATGCATTGCAAATGACAAGGTAGCTGGAATAATGTAATAAAGCATATGCTGAGTAGGAAACAGTTTAAAGAAGACAGTGATGATAAACGGAAAATTTACTCACTTCCTGGGGTGGACGGCCATAGTCAACTGGATCTCTTCCGGTAATTGCTTCGAGTAGCACAACACCAAAACTATACACATCACTCTTTTCATTTAAAAGGCCAGTATTCGCATATTCAGGAGCCACATATCTGTCAATTTTTCGCATCAAATGAAAGATGAACGTATAAGTTTCAATGTTGCTATTCTGAAAGTTCAAAAAGTTAGGCACAGAACAGAAAAAGACATCACTCTAAAAGTTCACAATACTGACCCAAAGGTTCCCATAACTCTTGTTGTAACATGACTCTTCCCAGCGCCCAGTAACTTGGCCAGGCCAAAATCAGAAACCTTGGCATTGAAGTCATCGTCAATTAATATGTTGCTCGACTTGATATCTCGGTGAACCACCTTCGGTTCAATTGCTTCATGCAAATAAGCAAGCCTGAAAACAAGTATATTCTACAAATTAGGACTAGAAAAACCAAAAATTGAAACATAGCCTGGAGAAACATAGATGCAATGACTGACGCTTTAGCCGTGCCCAGAAGAATCTTGATACGCGCTTCCCAGGTAAGATACCCATGATGACGCATTGCTCCATGAAGCCATTGCTCTAAGTTTCCATTGTTAACATACTCATACACTAATATCCTGAAAATATACCAGCCAGAGGAAAATTAAAAAACTGAATGTAATCATAGTCCCTTTAATATAATTCTAAGACTCTAATTGAACAAGTTGGGTACCTGTGAGTCCCCTCAATGCAATACCCCAAAAGACGAACCAAATTTTTATGTCGGACATGGCCAATAGCTTCCACTTCAACTCTAAATTCTTTCTCTGCTTGACCACTGACCAAAAAAGGAAAAGGAAAATCAATAATTAAGCTTGGCAGAACTATCATGAACAAAAGAGGGAGAAAAAAATGAATGTTGATTTGAAGTCATTGACATTGTCTTGGAACTCACATGTTATTGAGTATCCTCTTGACTGCCACTGAAGTCCCATTTATCAATTGTCCCCTATAAACAACTCCATAGCCACCTTCGCCAAGGACATTCTCCTTCGAGAAACGGTTTGTGGCGAGTTCAAGATCCCTCAATGTAAACCAGTGACCCCAACCCAAATGAGAGAATTCTGGAAGGCCAGACAGAGGCGAAGGCGCTGTTATCGGGTATGAAGAAGAAGATGGATTGTATCCTTTAAACGTGCCGGAGCTACCTTCTTCCCCTGACTGTGATCCATATCCATCTTTCTCCAAGTGATGAAATGAACCTGAGTGGCTGCCACTATCCCCATGCTTCATCTTCCCCACACCCAAGTGAACCATAACTTTGTCTGATTCTCTGTCACTGGACTTATCATGGATCGTGAGGAGTATCCCATCGCGCGGAACGAATCCATTGGCCGGCACTTGCTCAACCCTCACCTCCTTGATTTCCTTCGACACGGCAGGTATTTGACTAACAGGAACCTTGTTATCTCTATCTTTCTTAGACTTCTTCCTTGAACTAAGGCAAAATGAGAGCACACAAAGGATCACTATGATGAACAATCCAACCGCAATTCCAATTACTTCCCAAACCTTAATACCAAAAATTGGAGTTTTCTTGGACAATTCAACTTTCAGATCAGAACCCATTTCTTAGAAAAGCCTTGATGCCTACAATATATGTAACAAAGCAAACAAACAAACAAAATTAGGATAAGAAAGAAACATTAAACAAATCACATAAACACTCAACTTTTCTGTTAATTAATATGTAACATCATACATATATCATAACTGATGGATACAGCTTAACCAAAAAGCAATGTGAACAAGCATCATAAGACACAATTAGGCTAAAAAAGGAAACAGAATATTCAGCACTTACATCATAAACCAACTTTGGTTAGTAGATATCATTACATAAGCAAAAGCATTCTGAGTAATATACAAGCATTCAAACAGTGTTGGTAACTCTTACCTATCTGTACGGACTCAGATTCAGAAGGTCAAAACCTAAAATCCCAGATCTCTGAAATCCCTTAACATGAGTGACCACTTTAACACAAAGGGACCAAACTCAAAAAGCTCAGATCTTTGACTATGGCTTTACCACACACACACACACACAAAAAAAAAAAAAAAGGGAACCCAAATCTACCCAGTTCTCAAAAAAGGTAAACTTTTTAAAATGAAAACGGGGAATGCTTTCTGGGTATGGCAAATGTGAGTGTAAATCTATGCAGACATTGAAGTTTCAGTGGTGGTTGATGAGAATTGAGAAGAAATAGGGGGTGGTGGTGAAGTAGAAGATGAAGAAGTGAGTGGTAGGTATTGTGGTTATATAAATAGAATAATAGATTTACAGCAATTTTCTCAAAATTTTGTAGAATGCAGTTTGAAGAGAGAAGAGAGAATCATGCAAATGCAAGAAGTGCAAAGAAATGAAGAATGGAATGCAAAGTGTGCATCTGCATCTGCTAGTTGCTATTGGGATATTCCTCATCAGCTGTCTGTCATGAACATGACTGATGATTATTGCCAATTATTTTTCACACCCATTTTATTTATTTTTATTTTTAATATTTAATTTTTAATTTTTATTGTTTTGGATTTGATTGATGCATGGTAAGGTGTGTTGTAGTAGGATACCTTAACGAGTGCCTCATAACTCACAAGTCACAAGTCAAAAGTACAGAAAACAGAGTCCTTTTACGTTACTCATTAGTCGTTACCCGAACCCAACAATTAAAACTTGGTTTCTATTTTATTGCTCATTATTATTATTACGCCCAATATTGTTAATTGTTCTATCATTTTTATCCAATACTCTTTTATTTCAGACTTCAGAGCCCTGGGCTGCTCTTTTTTTAGTTGGACTTACAAGTTTTTACTTTCAAAAACATTGATTTTTACGTCAAATTTTGTTAATTCTCCCCGTGTTAAGGAATTGCGTGAAGCAAAATATTTTTTTTTTTTTTTGTTAATTCTTACCAAATAATAATAGGCAAATTATTGAGAGGTTATTTTTGTTCAAATATTTAGAGAGGAGAATAAATGTACTAGTTATCTCGTTATTATGAGTAATAAATTAGATAGGACTATATTTTGGGACTTTCATCCTCCAAAAATAATTATGTTACTCATTCATAGAGTCTCAAAAGTCTTTGAGACTTGGCATCTGTACCAAAATGATCTATAATATTCTAATTGCATTATTTTAGTCCTTAAGATGAAACTTTTAATTTTGGGGACCACAGTAATTCCTAGGTTAATTTTCGACAAAAAATTAATATTAAAATGATAATCTGACATAATCATTATCAATAGGATTAATAAAGTGACGTCATTTTCTCCAATAAATCATAAACAACATTGTATTAATCAATATATTTCATAAAATCTGAGCTATTTTGATTTCTCATTTTAATCAATATGATATCATTTATGATTCATTCAGCTCCAAATTTAAAAAATGGTGTTGTTTTATTAATAATGATATTGATTGTATCATATTATCATTTTGGTATTGATTTATTGTCGAAAATTCATCCAAGAATTACTATGGTGCTCAAAGTTCAATCTCAATTGCCAAAATAGTAAAACTAGAATTTAAGGGATCATCTTGATGCAAAGACACAATCTCAGGATCTACTTTGGGACTTTACTTGATCATAGACACTATCTTATCCTACTTAATTTATATTTAGGTTTTTTTTAATGAGCTTTAGGTCTAGTTCAATAAAAAAAAAAATAATAAACAAATTATATTTAATTATTGAGCAATGTTAGGTAACCAATAAAAATTCAGCCAACATCAGTCATCAATTTGAATTAGATGTTCTATTTCTTTAGGTTTCGGATGTTCTGTTTCTAAAGTTAGTTGATAGTTACTTTAGGTTTCACATGTTCTATGACTTTCATTGTGGATATTCTATTAATATTAGTTATAAATATTCTATTTTTTGTTGGCTGATTTGTTGGTTTGAAAATTATTGGTTACCTATATTTTTCTATAATTATTTTACTTGACTTTGGACAAAATTCAACCCAGCTCTTCCTCTATTTGTTAGAACAAACTTTGAGGCCTTCTATCAAGAAAATGTTAAGGAACAAATACTTTTAGTCTAAAAAGATAAAGGAAAATTATTTTTTTAAAACAATATATATTGTAAGTTAAATACTCCTACACATAAAGAGAATACTATAATTTCAATTGATTGCATTGGAAGTCTAGTATATATTTTGTTTGAATGATTTTTAATATTTGAATATGAAATTTTTTGACAATGTTTATTAAATAATAATGTGAATTTTATTAGTAATATATAAGAATTTATATTTATATTTTATAAATTTGTATTATAAATTTTGTTTTATTTATATCAATTTATATTTATATCGAATTACCTGTTCTGCTGATCGAGTATCGCTCAATGCATATAAATGGAATGCAAAAGTTGTAGGAAGAAGATAAAAGTTGTGATAATAAAAAACGGTTGGCTACCGGCCACAACGTACTTGATATCTCTTTTAACTCAAGAAGGTACTCTTTTTCGTAACTCATTCTCAATTTCTCATCATCACAATTGACAAACCCACTCGTTTTATTCAATGTCCGGATTTTAACGGTTACATCTACGACCCATGCGCTCATAATGTAGAAAAATAATTCATACACGTACAATTTTTTTCCTAAACGAAGTGTAATTCAATTTTATCATTTTTTTTTTCTAAAACTGTTAATTATTTTAGAAAAAAAAATGAATGTTTTAATTACCTTTATATTAAGATAAAAAAATTTACGAGTAATAAAAAATACAAACTAAGTATTTAAAATATTATTTTTTAAAATAATTAACGGATTGAATAATACTATTCACACACTCTTATAGTAGATATCAAATTTATATTTGTATAAAAATATGATTATTATTAATTAAATATATATTTTAATATTCATAAAAAATACAATACAGTTAACTTATCAAGTAATTACTATATTTTTATTCGAATGTCAATTTGATGATTACTAAAAGGATGTACACGTAATGGGACTGTATTAGATTTAGAGAACATTTTTTAAATTAAATTAGATAAAAAAAAATTAGGTACATAGATGAATGAGAATGTGAATATTTTTTGTTAAAACTAAATCAACTTTGTTAGATTTTGTTGAGGAAAAAAAAGACTTATAAGCATAATATCATTCAAAACTTTTTACTCAATCGATCAAATAATATAAAATATAGTTGTTTTTGTGACAATACGAGATTAAATATATACGTAAAACTATTTTGGGGTAAACCTTAATAATTATATCTTTGTTATTGTGAATAATACTAATAATTATTAGGGATGGTAAACTAACTTTTTTATTCTATTATGTTATGTGTATATTAAAAATGACTTACTAAATTAATTATGTGTTTAAAATACATATTAAAATATAAAATATATATTAAAAATGTGTAACAAAGCGTGTATGTAAATATATGCAAATATACACCGATTGATTTAATTTTTTTTTATTCATTTAACATTTTTAGTAGTCATTTTATTTATTGTTTGGTTAAATTTAGTTTGAATTAATGAACCGAAAATGAGTGAATTAATTAAAAATGAATGAATCAATAAATAAAGCAGCCAATTTTCTTTTTTAAATGAACCAATCAATTTCTTAAAAATGACTTTAAACTAAATTAAAATATTAATAACCAAAAGACTAAACAATAAAAACCACTTAAATTGAATTGTACTATCTCATTATTATTTTTTTTTAAAAAAGAAAACATACTAAACTATGAACAACAGCAAAAATTATTTAACCATACTGTTTGATCCGAAAATATTTTTCTCGAGTTTATCATGATGACATCCATATACTAATTATGTGGGGGGAAAAGAAGACAAAACGAGTATAGTACTATACATAAACGAACATACAAGAGCGTAAGAAAAGGAAATATTGGTCCAAAAATGAAAGTGTACATAATTGACAAGTCATTCAGAAATCATTTTCAAAGCAAGGAAGCAATGGAAAACGAAAGGAAAAGCACAATTATGTGAAGTTCATGGAAACAAGAGAGAGACATGCAATGCTATGGAGAAAAAGAAATGCTTGCTGGCACTTTGGAATTATTGGTCGATCTCATCTCCAACAACATCTCATCTCACTTCCTCATATAATGTTTCCGGCTCCACCATCTTTGGATGGCTTGCATTGCTTCCATTAATTAATTACCTCTTTAAACATTCATGGCCTTCGCCCCATTTGCTAGCTACTAATGTTTTTCTTACGCCATTTCTTTTTTTGTTTCTACTAAAACACTTTTTAGATAAATGAATGATAAATGAGTAAAAAATTAAGTAAGTTTCATTAATACTTCTTAGATCCACAAGTTCCTCCAGCGAAGAAGTGATCTAAAAAATATTAGACTTAGAATGATTTTAAACTTTAAAGTAACTATTGTGAGGAGTGAAACATGATATTTTCAAATGGTAACTATTAGTATGAAGATGTAAAAAGTTATTTTCATAAAAAGATTTAGTCTTTAGTATTATGCTTTCAAAGAAAATAATAATATTTTTAAAAATATAACGCTTTATACGTACTAAAAACTAATCATTTAATTTATTATGAAATTGTTAAAATGAAAATTTTTCATATAAAGACACTTTTAAATCATTATTGTAAGATTGTAGGAACCACCTTCTTCAAATGATAGTTTTACATACTCTTTAACCACGCACTAAATTATGATTACTTTTTATTTATTATGTTATAATTTTACTAAGTTTAATAAATTATATTTATATATAAAAAAAAGCATCACATGACTGTTGGCCATACGCTATCTAGTATTTGTACAACATATTGATTATTGGATATGCTTTTGGTTTTGAAAACAAAATATGACAAGATAAAATATTGAGAACAGAATACAAATGATAAAAATACAAAATATTAATATTTTATATATATTTTATTTTTTGATAAACTAAATATGAGATAGAATAAATTATAAAAGGCTAATAATTTACTTTATTTTCTGCCTGACACAATATTTTAAAAAATATAGTTGTAGAAAATATAATTATAAAAATTTGAAAGGAATAATAAGAAGAAAAAATAAAAAATAAAATTTGTCTTTTATAAGTTTCTTTGAATAATTTCTGTCAAAAATATAAAATACATTAATTCAATATTTTAGTATACAATTTTTCTATTCATATTTCATTTTTTAATATAATTTTATGTCTTTGTGTTTTTTCTCGGATATTCCTGTAATTTATATATTCTATGAACAATTCAGAGAGTCCTTAGGTTAATAGAATTTTATATCTTTGATCAATCAACTACTAATTTTCTAATCAAGTTTCACTTTATGATGTGAGTAATCAAATCACAGGATTAACTTTTAGGGTCTTATACAAATTACATGATTATTGATTGTTGAGGATAGGCTTGAATGGTCCAAAGTATTCCTCTATGGAAGCTTCATGGTTTAGATTGATTGATTGATATATGATGATGATATATATTGGGTTTTGGGTATAACTTTTTCAGGTGTCTAACCAAAGTTCCACAAACAACCAAATTAAGCGTGTTACGTGCCTCAGATTAAGGTGTTTAAAGCAGCATTAGACAAATTAATGAACCAGCAGCAATATATATGGTAGGTGTTATTACTTGCATCAAATCTATTATTCAATTATTGCAACTCAAATAATCATGCTTGTTTTTGCCCAATTATTATCAGCATCTTATGTACATATACATGTTATATATTTAATTTACATAAAATCCATTACTCAATAACTGATTAAAAATAAAGGTATACAAATTTGATAGTGAACTAATTATGAAATGTTGTCGGTACACAAATAGTTTAGAGTTTAAACAGTAACTTATTATTAAAAACAGAGGAAGATGATTTGGAATAGTTAATTGCAATAATTAACCCTCACTTTGGCAGTTACTGCCAACAAAATCGAGAAATAATGTGTTTTATTTCAACGATTGAACTTGATGGATTAATAAGTAAAAAAGTACATCACAAGAGAGAATCATGATTTGAGAAACAAGAAGGAATAGTTTCTGTGAAAGCAAATTGGTACAACAAAAAGGAAATTACAAACAAATGAAGAATGAAACTGAAGTGAATGGAATACTAAAAATGATTCATTTTTTCACTTTATGGCTGTGTGAATGTGATAATAAATTGAGAGGAATGAAACCTTGCAAGCTCGCTCCTTCATTTTGGCCTTTACTCTTATCACATGAAAATCCGCTTCAATGCTGAGTTCAGGAGCAGAGTTAGAGAGCTTAACTTAACTGCGTAACTAACAGTGCCAGGCTGTCACGTTCCTAACAACCTTTCCACAAAAGCTATAACTCCTAACTGACTCTGATAACTAACTGTTCTACACAATTCTAGAACCTGAACAAATGCAGAGTTCAGATTGGCTGTCATAATAAAATGAAAGAATGAAGAGAAAGAGGTGAAAAGCCCCAAAGTGACTCAACAAACTGAATGATGAACTGGCACCACCAAAATCTGATGACATGATATAAGAAAGCCATTGAGCTTCGCAAACTCCTACTGCCACGGGTCTATATTCAAGATCTGAAGATCATCTTGCCACTATAGCTTGTTTTTTGCTCTTGCATGACACTAGAGCATTCTTTCAGATACTTTAGGGCTCCAATTACTTAATTTCCCCATTGATTGCATTGGTCTAGTTTAGTTGTTAGATAAAACCATGGCTATAAGCTTCCTTCTATGATTGCATATGCTTAAACTCTTTCTATATATATAGAAGCTATGTATCTAAGAGTTAAATCCTAACTATCATTAGTTAAGTAAGTACTACACTTCTAACCAACTAGTACTGTGTTGTCATTGCTTAACTGCTCTGGTTAATAGCGCTCAGATCTCTTATCTCTTAATGATTTGCTTCACTCTTTTTGGCAGTGCTTAACCCTTACCCTTTTTTTTTTAAAAAAAAAATGATCTTCTATACAACATCAATGCACTTGATTTTCCAGTTTTACCACATGACAGGTAAGCCCACAATGCATATTCCCTTTCCTTTTTTCCTTTTTTCCTTTTTTAAGAAGTTCTATCGGATCAGATCATTATATTATACTCATTCCCATTTCAAAGCTAGCTTTTCTTTTAACTTACTCCCATTTATTTTACACAACCAAGTTCATTTCCAAACGTTTGTTTTGCAGGTAATAAGAGAGAAAGACAGTTTAGTTATGAATGCTGATTTTTTTTTTTTTTGGGACATAATGACTGCTGGTTTTAAAAGAAATATGATTCTCAATGTCACTTGAGTTAAGATGTAATATTAGCTTAGATAGAAGTAGTTTAGCAATTAGTAAACTTAATTAGTCTAACCTGACAACATTAATTAGAATAGTTAGAATTAATTGTGATGATATACTATATAGAGTAGTGAAAACCAACTGTATTGAACTAACAGAAATGAAAAAAGCTTTTAGACTATTTTGAGATCAAAGTTAATCTCCAGTCATCATTTTTCAGCTTCGTGAAGGTTCCTTCATTTATCTCTCTCAAAACTCACTGATTTGTTACATGGTGCGGTGAGCGTGGAGGGAGAAGAAGGATCTTCAAAAGAACTGAATCTTTTCTTCATTTCTGGTTTGTGATTCAAGATTCATCATAAGATTGTCGCTATTCTTTCTTTCTTTCTGCATTTCTTCAACTTTCTTTCTCAGGTTTCTCGATCTTTTCTTTCTTCTCTTCCTTTGAAACTCACACAATAGAGACTAATGAGATTTCTTTTATCTGAAATGAATTCTTCTGAGTTCAGGTAACATTTTCGATTAGCGAGTTTTGGGAAGAAGATCTGAATTCATCAATTCTTGAATTCATTGATTCTAAAGAATGGCGACAGAAGGAAATCCTCCGTTGAGCTCAATCGATCTTCAAACTCTTGCAAACATCGTTAACCAACTCAACATGTTGCAGTCGAATTCGAGCAAAACACAGCAAAATCAAGCGTTAGACACAGTTAGCCCTTACTTTATACATCATGGAGAGAGTTCAGGTGCAACCTTAATTCCCATAGTGTTGGAGCAGAACAACTATCAAGTTTGGGAACGAGCCATGTGGAGAGCATTGAAAGGGAAGAACAAGATCAAGTTCATTGATGGTTCGATGAAAAGGCCGGCTCAAGGTGATCCTCTGTATGAGGCGTGGGAGCGCTGTAACACATACGTCGTGTCATGGATCAACCATTCTTTAAGTCTTGATATAGCAAAAAGTGTTCTTTGGATCAATTCGGGAGAGGAATTGTGGAATGAATTGAAGCATAGGTACTGTCAAGGAGATGTTTACAAAATTGCTGAGTTAGAAGAAGAGTTGTTTGCTAGCAAACAGGGTGATCTCTCGGTAACAACATACTACACAAAGCTCAAGATTATATGGGAAGAATTGGAGAATTTTAGACCAGTTCCAGCTTGTTCTAGGTGCCAAGATGTTTGTTCTTGTGAGCTTAGTGTTATGAGAGGATATCGAGAAGAATCCCAAGTTGTTAGACTCTTGAGAGGCTTAAATGATCAGTTTGTAACTGTGAGGTCTAAGATAATGTTGATGAAGCCGATGCCTAAAGTAGATGCAGTTTTTGCCTCTTTATTGCAGTAGCAGGAGAGACAAATGAATATAGGAGATAATATTGATAATGCATTACTAGTTAGTACAAAGACTGGGAATTCAAGAAATGAAGCTGGTAATGGTGACGCAAGAGGAAGGGGCAAAGGCAAAGGGGGTCGAGGTAATCATGGTAGAGGTGGAAAGAACTAGAAGCAATGCAGCTACTGTGGGAAAATTGGCCACTTAGAGGATGCGTGCTACAAGAAACACGGTTACCCCCCAAATTTGAAGCAGAATCGAGCTTCAATCAATATGGTAGCTGATGAGAGTGATGAAGAGATCAGCAACCAATCCCAAAAGGATACTGATGGTAAATTTGAGTCTTATTTTACTTTAGAGCAAAAAGAAGCATTGCTTGCATTGCTGGATAAAAAAGAATCACAGCCAAGGCATAGTGTCAATCAAATTACTGCCACCACTCTCCCTTTAAACAGAGGTATCTGTTATGCAATGTCTTTGTCTGTCTTCAGTCCAAAAGCTTGGGTCATTGACTCAGGTGCTACTAATCATATTGCTTATTCACACAAATATTTCAAAAAACTTTACCACATAAAGCCTATTCTTATCAATATGACTGATGGGACAAACACAGTAGCAAAACTTGAGGATAGGAGTAGATTTACTTGGATTTATTTCATGAAAGGAAAAGGAGAAACAACTGTTTTAGTAAAAAACTTTGTGACTTTTGTTGAAACACAATTTGAAACAACTATTAAGAAAATCAGAACTGATAATGGGCCAGAATTCAAATTAGTTGATTTCTATGCATCTAGAGGGATAGTACACCAAACCTCTTGTGTTAAGACTCCTCAAAAAAATGACATAGTTGAAAGGAAACATCAACATATTCTAGAAATCACTAGAGCCTTGATGTTTCACTCAAACTTACCAAAGAAATTCTGGAATTATGCAGTAGCACAGGCAGTGCATCTCATAAACAGAATTCCTAGCAAAATTTTGAACAATGTTTCTCCCTATCAGATTTTAAAGAACAAAAAACTTGATATATCATATATCAGAATCTTTGGTTGTTTGGTGTATGCATCCACTTTGCAGAGTCATAAAACAAAACTAGATAAGAGAGCCAGAAAATGTGTTAATCTTGGTTTTAAAGAAGGTGTCAAAGGTTATGTGTTATATGATTTGGCTAGTAGAGACATCTTCATCTCAAGAAATGTTCAATTCTGAGTTTATTATGCCATTTACACTACAGGAATCTGTTCATAATGAGAGAATCTCACTTGAAACTAATTCTAATTTTCACTTACATAATTTATCTGCATTTGATGATCCCTTCTGCACTACTTACACACCAATTGCACATATTGCATCACCACCCACCACACAAAATCTAGGAAGTAATTAGAATTCTGATCATACACATATTGCATCTCCCTCTGAGATATTTGATCAAACACAAATTACATCATCATCTAGTGAATCCAATATTGATTCAAGCATTTCATATAACACTGCACAAAATACAACACAAAATCGCATTGAACAGGTAAGAAGATCAACAAGAGAAAAAAGAAAACCTGCATACTTACATGATTTTCATTGCATGACTATCTCTTCTGAACTTCTACCCAATTGTCACAATGATTCTAAAAATAAGAACCATCAAGCTATTCATGAAAAATTTCTAGAAGAACAATTTTGTATGATCCATGAGTTGACACAGAATTTTTTTGAACAATCAAACATATTGTTTTTTGAGTCAGCTGTCCCAGAGTCATCCACACCTCTTATACCCTTAAAAGAGTCATCCTTTGAGTCCACAAATACCCAACCAAAACACAAAGAACCTAGGTGCTATGCTGAGGCAATTACTAATCCTAAATGGCAAGAAGTAATCAATGCCGAATTGAATGCTCTAAAGGAAAATAATACTTGGACACTTACCTCACTTCCGGTTGGAAAAAGAGCAGTGGACTGTAAATGGGTGTTCAAGTTAAAGCCACATGCTGATGGAAGCATCGAAAGGTATAAAGCGAGATTGGTGGCTCAAGGCTTTACACAAACAGATGGAGTGGACTATTTTGAAACTTTCAGTCCAGTTGTGAAGATGAGCACTCTTTGAATTTTACTATCTATTGCAGCAGTGAAGGGCTGGACAGTACATCAACTTGATGTCAACACTGCCTTTTTGCATGGAGATCTTTATGAAGAGGTATACATGAGACCTCCTCCTGGTCTTAATGTTCATGATTCGAAACTGGTATGCAGATTGGATAGATCCCTATATGGCTTGAAACAAGCCAACAGGCAATGGAACACAAAATTGACATCTACCCTTATCTCAGTTGGCTATCAATAATCAAGAAATGATTATAGCTTGTTCACTAAACACACTAATTATGGTTTTACTATCATTTTAGTATATGTTGATGATCTAATTGTAGCAGGAAATGATACTTCAGAGATTGGTTTCATCAAGCAGCACCTTCATCTATTGTTCAAGATTAAGGACATTGGCGAGCTCAAGTACTTTCTTGGCTTAGAGGTGGCTCGATGCAAGAGGGGGATTCAGGTATGTCAGAAAAAGTATTGCCTCGATCTCTTAAAAGAATATGGATTGATGAATGCTAAGCCGGTTTCAACACCAATGGATTATACAATCAAACTTGCAAGAAATTCAGGAACTCCTCTAGCATTGAATTCAGAATATAGAAGGCTGATTGGTAGGTTGTTGTATCTAACCAATACCAGACCAGAAATAGGATATGCAGTAGGAAAACTAAGTCAATATTTAGATTGCCCAACCAATCTGCATTTTGAGGCAGCATTGAGGGTGTTGAAGTATTTGAAGACAGCATCAGGGACAAGCTTATGGTTTTCTGTTGAGACAGATTTAGAGCCAACAGGTTTTTCAGATAGTGATTGGGGTACATGTCCAGATACAAGGAGGTCAATTTTAGGGTATTGCTTCTTCATTGGAACCTCAATTGTGTCTTGGAAGAGTAAAAAACAGCACACAGTAGCAAGTTCTTCTTGTGAAGCTGAATATAGAGCTTTAGCTGTAGCAACACGGGAAGCTCAGTGGATGACTTATGTTCTTGAGGATTTAAGAATCAAGTTAAGCAAGCCAATAGCAATTTACTGCGACAGCCAGTCTGCATTACATATAGCAGCAAACCTGGTATTTCATGAACGGACGAAACATATAAAAATGGATTGCATGTAGTAAGAGACAAGTGGCAAGAACAAGTAACTAAGCTTCTGTCAATTTCAGATTTGTTACAACAAGCTTAGAATGGTGAATGATGAGGATTCTAGCTTGAGAGGGAGTGTCACTTGAGTTAAGATGTAATATTAGCTTAGATAGAAGTAGTTTAGCAATTAGTAAACTTAATTAGTCTGACCTGGCAACATTAATTAGAATAGTTAGAATTAATTGTAATGATATACTATATAGAGTAGTGAAAACCAACTTTATTGAACTAACAGAAATGAAAAACACTTAGATTGTTTTCAGATCAAAATTAATCTCCAGTCACCATTTTTCAGCTTCGTGAAAGTTCCTTCATCTATCTCTCTCAAAACTCACTGATTTGTTACAGTTAATTTTTTTTTCAATGTTTATTTGTGTATTTTTTAAAAAATATTAAAACGGGACATACTTCCAAAAAAATTGCATTGCAGAAATCAACGGGAAGAAGGAAGCCCCATTACTATCATCCACTGTGCAAGAATAACTCTAAGGTTGCATTGAGGTTGATCTATGAAATGGTATTTTGGTGTATTCTTTAAGCTTTCTCTGGCCATCCAATATTTCGGTCATTCAAGGGTTTGCCGTTGACCAATGAATTGCAGCATGCTCAAGGCGGGATTTAAACTCGGACACTTACTTAAGCAGACTATTGAACTAATCACTAGACCAATCCAAATTGATTTTCTAACTTTTTATTTTATAAGTTAAATTAGTTCCTAAAGCACATAAGTCATATTACGCTTTTAAAATCAATTTAACTTACGAAATAAAAGAATTAAAAACTAAAAAGTAATTAATTTTAGTTGGGACAAATGTATCTAATTTAGAATTTTTGGAAAACAAAAATGGACACATGCTCTATATTTTAAACTAATAACTTTTCTTTTTGGGGGTATACAACTTAATTATTTTTTATTTTAACATGGTTGCATTGCAATAAAAAGGGCCGGAACCAAATATAAGGCCTCAATTCGGTCGCTGTATGCCTGTATCCCTTAAAATTTACCTTTTTTATTTTAAGGAATATACACAAAAATTAAGAATCATCCAGACAAAGCACGAAGCATGTGAAGTTAGTTGCACAGTTGCACAGTTGCAATTAAGAATTATTAACAGAAAATTAAATAAAGTTAATAGGATTTAGTAGTAATCCTTTATTTGCATATGCAATGCAATGCAACGTATCAGCCTTATCAATGGTGACTGTGCAAGCCACAAGGAGTTTCTCCGTAAATTAATTCAGAAATGCTTTCGGCTGGTTACACAGTCAGATATTACTTTTGATTACGTTGAAATTTGAAAAGGAAAGAATGCTCCACCGAATAACAAACACTACTATTTTCCATGTGACTAGTCCCACCCACGTTTGTTTTTTTTTTTTTTTGAAAGGAGTCCCACCCATGTTTTTTTATTTTTTTGAAAGGAGTCCCACCCATGTTCTCTATACTACTATATCTAAATATTTTAACGCATTCATATCTTTGCCTAAAATAAAGTTTTCAAAAGGAAAGAGAAAAAGGAGGGTCTGTCATACGAGAGCACAAACTGAACAAAAATCAACCTTTTGGTCCTGCTCATAAGTTGTGATTTTGGTTCGTTCTTTAACTAAATCAAATGCAGCTTGCAAGGATGCTTACGTTACTACCTTGTCAAGCATTGAACTCAGGCATTCAAAGTTGGCCGAGTAGTATACATAGAGATAAGATATTATCAAAAGGAAGTTAGAGAAGAAGGTAAGAGGATAATTAAGAGATGTATTAGGAATATCAATTTTTTTTTTCAAATTAATCCTCACGAGCCACGCAAGTAAAAAGAAAAAAAAAAAAGCAGCATCCGCAAAGAAAGATATTTAAAAAAAAATATTTAAAAAAATTATCATTCGAAATTAAAAAAATGCTATCATCTAAATAAAATAAAAATAATTACTCACAAAATATACGAGTTATCATCTGTTGGCTTTTAAATTGGCTTCCAAGATTTTCTCTTTTTCCAAATAATAAATGTGTAATGCTATTTGAACAAGTAGTTTTGACTAACCAAATTCAGCCAAGTGATTTATTTCTATATTAAATTGAATATTATTTTTGTGAAAAAGACTAGGGAACCAATGACCAATAGGGAGTCAACACATAGTTACGGATGATAACTTATATAAATTTTGAATGATAAGTTAATCTTGAATATATGAGTTACGGATGATAACTCAAATAAATTTTGAATGATAACTTAATTATTGGCTCTCTAAGGGCTCCTTAACGTTGATTCCGTAACACTATTCTATTTTTATTTTGCATAAATAAAGTTCTATTTGATATCAAAATAGTCTTCTATTTAGCATAAAAATAAATGACTTAGTTGGAGTTGGTTGGCCAAAACTACTTGTTCACATAAAATTATTCATAATAAATATAGTTTTATGGTTTTAACTTTTAAATTTATTTTAAACTAATATTTAGTTGACCTAAAACCTAAGAAATTAATTATCCAACCTCAATAGCATATCTAAAGAGCTAGTGTTTTTTGTTTTTGAATTTTATGAAAAAAAAAATAAAAAATTAAAATTTTATTGTCCTTCAAAATAAAATAAAAAAATGCTGAAAATAAAAATAGAAAATGAAAAACATACCTTAATTACTTTCGACATGATCTTTATTTAGAGCAAAGCAAACCAAAACCATTATTTTTAGGGCATTGTCCTCTAAAATTATTAGCCCCCTCGTATATATTCATATAACTGATAAATATAAAATTAATTAAAATAATAAATATTTTATATTCTAACTAAAAACATTTTGAGTTGCAACCTTACAAATAATAAGATATTTTTTAAGAAAAGGTTATGATTTGTGAACGAAACCTTGACTATCTAGGAGGGTAATTTCTCCTGAGCCCCACATAAATTTCTTCTTGGACAAGGCCTTACCTCTGCTCACTAAAGCAACAACACCACATCAAAACATGTGCAATCTAAATTGACGCCATGTGTAATGAGCGTCCTATTATTTTGCCATGCACATGAATCCAAGGCACCTTTGCCAAAGATAGAGAGCAATAAAGCAAAAAAGCATGGTTGATTCTCTACACTGTTTAACATGCACAAATATATAACATTCTATTTTTATTCTTTCCAACCCAATCCTTAGTCATAAAGCAATATCAAACATCTCTTTTTTTCTTTTTATCATTACAACTTGGACTCACTTTCTTTTTTTCTTCTTTCTCCCCACTATCCTCGCCTTTATCTTCAACACTCTCCCTTCTCATGAATCACACTGAAATTCCAACCGGCTTCCTCATTCAACGTTCACTTAACAACAACACTCTCTCCTAATGGCTATGCAAACTTCTTCTCTTTGCTTCTTGTTTATCTCGTTTTACATTACCTCATCATGTTCTGGTAAGTAGCATCATAATGATATTGTTTTGTGCTGAAATTCTTTTCTTTTGAACAAACATAGAAATTTAGAAGTTCTATACCATGTTATGAAACTACTACTCCTAAAAGCCTTTTGTTCAACTTTTTTTTTTTTTTATGCAGGAGCTTTGGTGGGATTTTCTTATGATGAGAGAGGAGAAGCTGCAACTTCATTGGTATCTGGTGGTGGTGGAGGAAATAATGGAAAAACCATATCATTACTCCATGGAACCAAGGTGCCAAAATCGTATATTCGAATCTTAGTCACAGATCATAGGATCTTGGAGTCACAAACACAAGTACACTCCAATAATTTCTCAGTTGATTTCTACTTGAACGAAAGCCTAACTGAAAACTTGATCACTTCAAAACCCTCTTCACTACTTCTTCCATGGCTAAACTCTCACATACTCAACTCACTTCCAGAACTAAACATCAAAACCATCATTTTCTCTTGTGGGAGTGAGTGCTTCACCAAGAATCACATACCTTCACTACTCTCTTCTCTTAGATCAGTTCATTCACTTGTTCTAACTAATGAAGTGAAAGTAAAACTCTCTGTAGCATTTCCTCTCTCATTGTTAGAGAATTTGAATGCTGCAGCATCACATAAGAGAGATCTTAGTAGCATCCTTTCATTCATAAAGGAAACAAAATCTTATCTCATGATAGAGGAGGATAACATGAACAATGATGTTAATTCTATTGTGGAAAGAGCCACTTCTGTTCTTGGTTGCAGAGATGTTCCTCTGATTCTATCAATCAAGAGCAAAGCTATCTCCAGTTTGACAAAACTATCCAAACTCAGAGATAAAATGTCAAGAAGAATAGTTGCATTGTATGTACAAGAAGAGGATGTGTTTGTTGAATCTGACAAAAGAAGAGCTCTTGATGAAGAAACAAACTCACAGAACACAGTTTACCCTTCAAATCCAGCAGCACCAGTAATAACACCACCAGATACACCAACAATAATCACAGTTCCGTCAACAAACCCTGTCACAATCTCACCAACAACAACAACAACCACTCCATCCACAATGCCAGTAACAATTCCTTCTTCCACACCAGTCCCTTTACCTCCTACTACTCCAACAACAATAAATAATCCACCAGCAGCACCGGTAACCAATCCTGTAACCCCTTCTGTGCAACCGCCTCCGGCCGCCACCACACCAACTACACCAGCCCTGCCGGGTGGACAGAGCTGGTGTGTGGCGAAGAACGGGGCGGCGGAAGCAGCACTTCAAGCAGCATTGGACTATGCTTGTGGAATGGGGGGTGCTGATTGTTCTCAGATACAGCAAGGTGCAAGTTGTTATAGTCCAGTTACTCTTCAGAACCATGCTTCTTTTGCCTTCAATAGCTACTATCAGAAGCATCCTGGACCAACAAGCTGTGACTTTGGAGGAACTGCTACCTTAGTTAACACCAATCCAAGTAAGATCTTACTACTTCAGTAGCAGCTCATGTGTCTTTTTTCTTGTTCATGTTTTATATGATGCTTTGGACATTATTTATGAGCGCAGTGTTAATGGATTCTTCTGCATATTGTGATTATTAGGCACTGGATCTTGTATTTTCCCTTCATCATCATCATCAAGTTCACAATCACCAACAACACCAATGCAATCACCCCCAATAACAATGCCAACTACACCACCAACAATGCCAACTACTCCACCAACCATTATTACAACTTCTCCACCATCAACTCCAAAATCACCACCCACACCATCAACTTTTACATCGCCACCAACAACACCTTCGTCGTCGTCGTCATCTACTTCAGGGTCAGGCACATCCGGGTAAGTGAACTTGAGTGAGAAATACACATGACATGAACATTGCTAATTATGGTTTTTTATATGACATGAAATTTCTTTTGCTGCAGGTATGGTACCCCACCTTCAGTGTTGAACTCAAGCAACCCAACAACATCAACATCAGGGTTAATGCCAGGTTTTGGATCCCAAACTAGTCCTCCTGAATCAAGCACCACCACCACATCATCATCATCATCATCCTCCTTAACTTCATTTGTTCAGCTTTTGATATCATTTGTCACTGCAACTCTCATTCTGCGCTCTTAATTTAAGAGAAAGAATGAGAAGTTGAGTATAATAGACTCTCTCTAGCTATATGAGTTTGTACTTTGTACAGGTAATTTATGTTATATAGGTGCAGAATGAGAGTAAGTAGAGTACTAATATTATAGTTATTAGAAGAGGATTATTTCTTCTATGGTCTTGTACATATATTTTGAGAGCTTTGGTAGTTTAATTTATGGACTCATTTTCGAGCACGAACATTAGTGTATCTAAATCGATTAGACTTGATTTGCACGGGTTATTGATCGCCAAAATAGTTTATTTCATTATATTAATATGAAGAGAATCCATTTTGATTTATGTGGCTTTGTGAAGAATTGGTGATACAAAGTGTGTTACTGTTTATTGGTTTATGGGACATGGGAGGCAATAACAATAGAAGGGCAAGCACTGTCGGTAACCTGTAAAAAAAAAAAATAATAATAATACTTTAATTATATTTGAATTTAACTTATAACTTCCATTATTTGTAATCTAATACAAAATGATTAAAGCATGTCTTTACACTTTATCAATATCTTTTTGACTTTACAAAAGTTTCATCCTCAATATTCTAATCACAAAAGAAACAGTGGTAGCAATAGCATTGTGAATCTGATATCATTATGGCGTTAAATTTGTATGTTAAACAAATTAATTCAGAACAGCTTATTGCGTCCTTGGTGTGACTTCATTATATTTATAACAATGCTACCTAATCAGTTAGGGAGCCAATAACTAAATTATCATTCAAAATTTATATGAGTTCATATATTTAATATTAAGTTATCATCCAAAATTTATATAAATTATCATTCAAAATTATCATTCATAACCGACAAGTGAGCTAACCACTTGAGCTAAGATAGATTATCTCTAAAACTGCATTTGTACGGCTTCTACAACTAGTCTTGTCTATTCTCTACAATTCTTGAATCAACTACAGGTTCTAGATTCCTAATATGTACAACAAAGGTGTTCTTCTCTCATTTCTTTTTTGTTGGGAGATACAGAAAGGGTTCACCGCTTTGAAAACACCACCAAAATAAGCATGGACATGGAGACTACTATTTTGAATCCAGAGGTGTCCCAGAAATTCTGTTGATGATGATGATGATGATTTTCTGCATCCTCAGATCCTCTGTGTTGTTTTGCTGATAATTGATCTCTCAGTTCTTTAATTGCTTTGTCCCTTCTTTCTCCCATCTGTACAATGAAAATAAATACTGTCACCCTCACATTCAAGCTAACAATATACCCAACACTAAACCACTAAAAAATATCCTCAAAAGACTGTAGGAATCCATGAAAGTTCATGAAAAATATTTGACAGTTTGAAAGAGGCAGCTTGGGTTTACCCTCTGAAGTTTTCTTGTCTGAGAACGAGCTTCCTGCAGACAAAATTCCAACTTCAACACCCTCTTCTTCAGCTCCTGATCAACGCGCCGCTGTTTCTCCAACTGTTCTCAAACACATCAACAATGCCCTTAAGTACAGTAATATCTAGCACTTCAAAAGTACACAATAAAGCACTAGATAAATTAAAATGGAACTCTCCCCATTCCTTCTATGTTTTATTGGACAAACGTAGTTGCGTTTGTTTACAAGCACAGGATATTAAGAGACAAAATTGTGTTTTGCAAATGAGACATAGCAAAGACATCATGTTTTGGATACAGAAGTAATGTATTTTGTGTCCTTATTGATAGGAAGAACATAAATACTAGTAGGAGATAGAATTTACTTTTTCCTTTTATTGTCTCTATCCGTTTTTCATAATTACATTGTTTACTATTCTATTTTTTCTTTCTAAATTGTGTGAAGAAAAAATAAGGTGATTTCGACTTTTCCTTTATAATTTTGTGTCTTTGTCATTATGTCCTATTCTCAGTGGGATGTCTTGTTCTGTTCGTAAAATCAATCGCAGCCTTTGGTACATCTTCGGATCAGTTATATCTCGATAGAATTTAATCCAAGGATGTAGCATCAGGTGACAGTTAAAAGTATAAAACATAAAGGAAAGAGCAAACATGGAGCCTTTTTCTTTACCTGTGATTCCAATTCCTTAGTCTTGATTTTCCAATGAGCAGACATAATCTTGATGTCATCCTTAAGTCTTGCTATTTCCTCATCCTTAACAACCAGAAGCTTATTCATCTTCTCAACATTCTTAGGAGAAACCTCATCCAATAGTTTCCGCAGTTCGCAGTCCTTGTCCTCTCCTGCTTTCGCAAGAGCCTCCATAATATCGTGCTCGATTCTCGTGACTTCATCTTTCAATTGCTTCTGTGAAGATTCCCTTGCCTGAACATCCTTCTGTAGCTTCTCGAGTTGCTCGCCCAGCCTAGTTACTCGATCCTCGTGCTCTCTTAGCGAAGTGTTTTTCTCATCTAGTTCCTTTAGAAGTTCTAGACATTGGAGCTGTGCCGATTGAGCCGATGCGGCACTCGCATCTGCAGTTGCTCTTGTTGTTACAAGTTGTGTTCTAAGATCATCCAAGTCCTTCAGATACTGGATCAAGAATATAAAATAGGTGATTAGTAAATAAGCATGTTGAAACAAAAATATTCATTTTCCTTTCAAATAAGATTAAAATTTAGAAGATAAGTGCTATTCTTTAAATAAAATTAACTATTGAGATCAAAGCATTCAAGTTACACTACTATGATTGCTGAGAAGTTATTGTGCCAACTACACTCTCATGTCGCGGAACTAAAAAGAACCAAACCTATTGGCTATACAAACATGGTGATTTTCATTCCACATTGCAGTTTCCATAATTTCATGCAAAGTTTCTAGAACAGTAAATAACTATGGTGCATGCTACCATGAAGTGGAAAAATGATGAAGAGTATGAAGATTCCTCTACTTTAACACATGGGGATTTATAATTTATTTTTCATTTATTTTTTGAAGTAAAATTATAAATTTTTGTACTACATCTTCATTCTCTTCATGATAACACCACTTCATCAAAGAACTCACCAATAACTATATGCATTCATATCTCACTTTAATATATCACCAAAAGGAGATAAAATAGTCTATCCTGTTTTGTTTGTTTAATGTCTCGTAACAATGAAGACAAAGAGAAAGGTACATGTATCTAATATATGTGTCACAACTTTCTAACACTCTACGTCTTTCCAAAATTTGTGTCTCGCTAAATAAACAGTAGATATGTGTTCACTGTTAGAGATATAATCATTCATGTTGGCTCTTCCTATCAACTTTAGCTTTTGGGAGAAGCAGTTTCATGAGAATATATCTCCATAGACATGGACAACAACATTGCCTTGGGTAACACCACTAGTCACTACACCACTCAAGGCAAAGCATTAAACAATTTTTTTTTTCAATATTTCATTAATTTCCCAAAACCCAACGTAGTTGAATTGTGGAAATATTACACTATCATAGCATCCAGAAAAAACTCAAGTGGGTCATATATATATAGTCAAAACATAAAAACAATTTGCTTTGGTTTTAGCAAACAATTTTCTTGATGAACTAAAAAAAACAAAGGGAACAAGTGACTTCCATTTTAAAAGGCTTAAAAAATTTAGGAACTATAACTTTGGAAGCATTTATGTGGAAGTATGGTACATATAGGGACAAGTTCTAAATTCTCATTTTGTGGAACTACTACTTGCCTTTATTCCGTTATTAATACATGTCAAATTTAATTACTAGAGGCATATAATTGTAATCTGCTCCATAACTTTCTCTTTTTTAATATATATAATAATGTGTAAACTATCATTATGATCTTTCCGGTATCACAAGAGAACTATTAATCTTTGATAAATAATTTTGTCAGCATAGTCAAAAAGGATTTCAGCCTTAAATATCTTAATAGTTTGAACATAAAAAAGTTAAAAAGAAGAGGCTGATGATACCTTTTCAGCAGAGGAGGCTGAAGCCTGAAGCTGCTCATTCCTTTCTTCCAATTTCTTTTGCAACCTTCCAATTTCAAATTCCATGCTCTTGGCTTTAGTCTCCGCTTCCTGCATGATCAAAGAAAAACTCCATCAACAAAATCTCAAAAATAAAAAACAAAAAACCATGACCCCACGACACAAAAAGAAGAAATGATTGATAGTTTGATACCACTAAAATTGAAAAAACTTCTCCAAGTAAGGCCAAAAAGTAAACCCAATTTTTTTTTCAGCAACTCAAAAATTCAAAAGAAAAGAATCTTGAATCCTTTGATGTTGTACCTTTCTGGTTAAGGTTTCTTTGGCATAAGATTGTTCCTGTGAAGCAAGACGATTCCGAACATCCTTCAACT
>JASCZI010060539.1:4331-21193 GCA_036250425.1 Stylosanthes scabra
ACATGTGGTGTGTGGGGTTTTGTTGTGTGCAGGTTAAACTTGAAAGTCAGTGATTCCCAAAATAAAAAAACCCTACCCCACTAATGTTATGATAACTTGGAACCTTTGGCACGCAAGAAAAAAGCTGTCACACGCTATACTCTTATTGTTCCTTCATTATTGTTATTATTTTTCTTTCTATTTTTGTTCTCCATTTCTTCAGAAAGGGGAATATAGTTTCTAAGAGCCCTGAAAAATTCAAGCTGGAACGCATGGGGTACCTCAATTCGGTTTTGTCATCTTCAAGTCAGGTTCATGCAGCAGAAGATTCACCTGTCAGTGGTGGAGGACTCAGGTGAATACCTCATCTTTTTGTTTAGATCTTTCAAGAATTTAAGAATTAGGTCATTTTTATTGTTATTGTTTTTGCTGGTTGATCTCTGATGAATTTTTTTGTTTTTGTTCAATTATGTGTGTCCTTGGTTTTTCTTGTACTCATTCTTGTGGTTTTATGAAGATTCATAACTGTTATAATCATGTCTCACTAAGCAAATCTGTTAGTAGATAAAGTACTGTACTGGTCAATATTTGCTTTAATAATTACTATTGTGGTTCATGTTCTTGTACTTGATTTTCTGCATCTTATCATCAACGAATTTTTAGGGGGACAATGTTACAGTTGTACTATTACAGTGATCAATAATAATGGAGTATATATATGATTAGTATGTCACTATAGCTCAGTGGTCATATTTGGTTTAATTGATTCTGATGTAATCTGTTATGATTTGTATCTGCAGTCAGAATGGAAAATTCAGCTATGGGTATGCTAGCTCTCCGGGCAAGAGATCCTCTATGGAAGATTTTTATGAGACGAGAATTGATGGTGTGGATGGTGAAATAGTTGGCCTTTTTGGAGTTTTTGATGGTATGTTGAAGCTTGTTCTCTCATATTCATCTCATTCTAAGTTCTAAACTTGCTGCTTTTCTTAAGGACATTGTAAAATGTGGGGGATTGATTAACTTAGTTATAGAGTTGTGCATTGGATGGGATAGGGATACATGGCCCATGTTACACTTAAAGTTCACTAAATTGCTTGGTTCCTATTACCATTTTTTCCCCTCATAAGTTTGTTTCAGTTGCTGTCATGTGTCGCTACGAACTATGGTCCCTTTTGGTATGGAGAAACATCCCCACCTTGTAGGACAAGGCTTAATTGTTGTTCAGTATGGTTGGAATCTTGGTTTTGGCAATGTAGAATCGAAATTAATTTTGCTTTGTGTTTGGTGATTCAGTTCCTTGATTTTCTCTCTTTTTAAATCTTTGAAAATTAATTGTTCCATGTAACTTAGTAAAGCTCTATTCAGATTCTTCTGTGGTTGTGCATTTGTAGTTTTGTACAAAATTCATAACCGTTTCTTCATTTTCTTGTCTTTTCTCTCCTTTATTTTAAATCCATATCATCTTTATTCTTTATGCATTTAATTTCTCAGTTTGGTCTTATGTTTTGGGGTCTTCTGTACATAAAAGTTACTGATTTCACGCCGTCATGGAAATCTATATCAAAGTTTCTCTTCTATTATTATGTCTTTGTGCATAATTTCCTGATCATTCACCGTTGTCTCATACTTGTTCTTTTATTTATGGTGACTGTAGAACACTCATTTATTCATTATAGGAGCAATTACCGATTCCAAAATGTTTCACTGTTTGATGTCGGATATTATTTCTTTTCTAACATTTAGAGAATGTAGCATTTATTTCCTATGGACTAAATATACAAATTATAACATGATGTTACCATTCTTTATCTACAAAAAACTTGAGAAGGTAGCTTTAACTATGGTGTTTATAACTTTCAGGTCATGGCGGTGCTCGTGCTGCTGAGTACGTCAAACAACACCTATTTAGTAATTTGATCAAACATCCAAAATTCATTTCTGACACCAAATCTGCAATAGGTCAAAAAAATATTCCCACTAAATCAGCATAGCCCTTTGCCTGGTGTTTTCTTAAAGTTTGCTAAATCCTGAGAATAACTCTTTTGTTCACTTTCGAAACTTTCTTGTTTGCAGCTGATGCATATAACCACACCGACGCTGAATTTCTGAAATCAGAAAATAACCAAAACAGAGATGCTGGATCAACTGCTTCCACTGCCATTCTAGTTGGTGACCGTTTGCTCGTTGCTAATGTCGGGGACTCTAGGGCTGTTATATGCAGGGGTGGAAATGGTAAGAGTAATAGTGATTAGCTTCATATTCATGTAAATATGTTCTTTTAGGATTTGTTTGGTAATTGCTTAAGGATGTAAGATACAAAAATACTATTTGTCTCATTGTCTCGAGATTTGGGATGGATAGAGAATATAACAAATTTTGTCTCAGGAAAGAAACATTTTTCTTGTATTTTTGCATCTGCCCTTCTCCAACTTGATGTGTCTCAGCTTCTTCGTGTTACTATCCCGATTCCCGAGACACTAGATTACATGCAATAGTGCACCTTTGAGGAAACACTTGTATGGTCTGTGGGCTCTGCATTTGTTTGGCGTAATTTTTTGTTCATCTGTTGAGAGAATCACTTCAACCCTTACTATTAAATGATTAATTAAAATACTTTACTTATTTCGCTTCCTCATTTTTCCCCTTTAGCTATTGCTGTTTCTCGAGATCACAAGCCAGACCAAACTGATGAGAGGCAAAGGATTGAAAATGCTGGGGGCTTTGTTATGTGGGCTGGTAAGGTCTTAGCATATTTACTTAGCATTCATGATTTTATTTATAGATTCATCTTGTTTATATATGTGAAAACTTCACTTACAGGAACCTGGAGAGTAGGTGGCGTTCTTGCTGTTTCTCGTGCTTTCGGTGATAGACTCCTGAAACAGTATGTTGTTGCTGATCCAGAAATCCAGGTGTGTTTCAAATTCCAATATTTCTTATATTCATGGATTTATATGTGTTTGTATCTATATATAGCGCATAAGTTGGTGTTATATATTGTTTCTATGGCCTACACCGAAAAGCATCCTGCCAGTAGATTGAATAAAGAAAATTCCGTTTTAAACATGATAATGATAATGGTATGCATATTAGTCCATCGAAAGTTTACATAATTTGAATTTTCTAGATTTGATGTTTCTGAAAAAGAATGAAGTTGTGAATCTTTCAATGAATCTAAGTATGCAAAACATTTTTATAGTTCTTCAAGGAAAAATGCTGATAACCATAAGAATCATGTATTATACAGATCTCTGCATAAAATACTTGTCTCCCGAATGGTCTTTATCTTCATTACCTGGCTTTTTAAACCTTGTTCTCTGTTTTCTTCTCTATATTCTAGTTTCTAATTTTTTTGTGATCTTGCAGGAAGAAAAAGTTGATAGCTCTCTTGAGTTTCTTATCTTGGCCAGTGACGGGCTATGGGATGTTGTCTCCAACGAGGTTTGCAGTGATTTTCATTTCTTCTACATTACTCTCTTTGATTACTATTGCATTTCTATATGTTCTAAAATATCTGAACTGAGTTATATCAAGAAGCTACATATTGGTTTTTGGTTATTGCTCTCTGTATTTAGTCGTCTTTTCTGTGTAAAGAACCTAGTGTTCAGGACTTCAGGTAGATTAGTTGTTACTTCGCAGTAAAGAACAATACAAGTATGAAGAAATAAGAGTGATTTTTTTTTATGTATGTGTTAGCATGATTTAATTGAAAACAGACACTTATTTGAACTGTGATCATCACATATCTATTATTAAACCACCATGTTCAATTAACACAATTGCATAACATCAACAATTGGAACCCTTGATCCAGGAAGCTGTTGCGATGATAAAGAAAATAGATGATCCAGAGGAGGCGGCAAAGAAGTTGATGCAAGAAGCATATCAGAGAGGTAGCTCTGACAACATTACTTGTGTTGTTGTTCGTTTCTTGACGAACCAAGTCGCTTCTTCTCGTACTAACTCCGGCTAAAGCGTCTCTTCGGCATAAAGGGTAGTGCATAGTTGGTTGGTGGTGTATCGGAAAGGGCGGGTTGTAGCAAAATCTTCTCAATCATATTTTGATCATAGGCATATTCCTTTTTAGCTGTGTGCCATGCAAGAATCAGAATTTAAATTCAAAACTCTCCTACATTCTCTAGCATAGATCTTTTATTTCACAATTTCTCACTTTCCCCAATTGGTTCCTATTTGTAGCTAGGAGAGATTGTTGTGTAAAAAGTGTGGCCAGAGTTTTAATTGAACACACATTAACACACATGCTTTGTATGTAAATTTGGTGTTTGATCTTGTTCCCTTTTACTCTCAAAAGAAAAATGAGGTTAAGAATGCTTTCATTGGGTTGTGCATTTGGTTTCCTAATGATAAGTTATTCCATGGCTTGTACAAGTGTAATGATGCGATCTAATAAGAAAATTATATATTTTCTAGTGGCTAGTGAGTGTTGACTTTGATATATGTAAAACGATTATATAAGATGTATCATTCTATACATGTACACACCATTTAGCAACACAGAAAAATATAAACATTAGCACAGAAATCTGTGCTAATGTTTATATTTTTCTGTGTTGCTAAATGGTGTGTATGGATATGTACAATGGTTGTACACATAGATTAATAATCTATGTGAAAAGTGGAGAAAGATTAAAAACCTTTTATTTTGAGTGATTAGAATCAAAGTTCAAATCTTTGTGATACTTCCCTTGTTTCTTTCTAGAATTTATTTTGATTTATGCTAAACTTTTTTTTAATTTTTATAAAAATAGTTGAAAAGATGGTAGAATTGCATCATAGGTAATTGATGGAAGGTGAACAAGAGGTAAATGGTAGAAGAAGACTAAGAAGATCATTCATGAGGTGGTCAAATAAGATTTACAATTTTATAGGTGAACGGTTTCTTTGTCGATATAATACATGATAGTCGATCTCACCTAGTAGAACAAGATTTTATTATCGTATGTAGAACTTTCTTTAGAAAAAGAAAATAATTTTATAACATAAACTTTTGCAGCAACAAATTTAGCGAATGGAGTATTATTTTTCTTTAGAACACAATATGATATAGGAATGTTTTAGGTATATTATGATTTATGATAATTTAATGATTTTTGTTGTTAATTTTAATCTCATTTATACATGACTAAAATTAAAATACTTAATTATCCTAAATTATGGTGTACCCGAAATATTTTATTATACAAAGTTGCTAGTTATTTTGGAGTGTTATAGTGAATAAATTAATTGAATTATATAAGATTGCGGACAAATAACACTCTACTCAATTATAATAATAGCTTACTCCTAATGCTGAAAAGGAGGACAGAAAATGTGATGCAAGTGCATGAAAAGGAGTAAGTTAATAAGTAATGGACTCAGAAAAATAAGAACTCATTCTCGGCAAGGCACTTATTGCTCTTACGCACGACGAGCGAACCTTTGTTTTTTTCTTCATCGTCCAAAAAGTTCCGGGAAAAAAAAATCAACTACCTATTATTATATCAGTAAAAATAATAAAAAAAAGTTACTACTATGTCATTTTGAAAAAAAAATAGTTAACTTTTACATGTATTATAGAAGGGGGGAAAGCTACTTTTATTTATATAAAACTTGATTAGTTATCAACGTAAAATAAATTATAAAAATTATGTCAAATAAAAAGAAGGGGAAGCAAAGACAGCGAAGGGAGAGAGAGAGGGGTGTGAAACTTTGAGTGCATTGCTATTGAAGGTGGATGAAGAAAATGGCAATGGAAAGTAGAGCTTTATATAGAAGAACTTCTCTTGTAATTCTAATTTGGAACACATTAGTCTTACTTGCAAAAGGATCAAAGTGCATATATAGATACTAAATTCTAATTAGTCAAACTTTGATGCATAAAGACAAACTTTCATGCCTTGCTCACCAAGTCATGGTCCCATATGGACTTTAAAATTTGGTGAATAATAATAATATATATACGTAACAAAGCAAAGGTTGTTGCTATCAGTTATTATTATTTATTAAAATTTTAAATATTCAAAAGTATAGTCAGCTCACTCAGCACATATTCAAGTTCATGTAGTGCAATTATTTAAGAAGATTGGAGTTCATTTTCATATTCAAAATAGAAAACAACCAAATATATCTTTAATATCTTTGATGTTATCGCAACTTCATTGTATGTAGCAGCTTTTGCAATTAATGTTTAATACAAGAAATGTCCATACATCAGCATGGAAGAAAATTAAAGAAAACAAAATAGTTTAAACAAAGTCAAAACGCACAAATACTTTTTAAGTACAATGCTACGGAATTAACATTAAAGAATCATTAGAGAACTAATAATTAAGTTATCATATTTAGATTTATATGAGTTATTATTCATAATTCATATATCTAAAATTAAATTATCATCCAAAACTTATATAAGTTATCATCAGTAACAATATATATTGATTTTCTATTAACCATAATGTGTTGGCTCTTTAATGTTTTTTCATACTTTAATAATCAATGAGCCGACAAATTTCTAAAAGAACAACGAAATTAATGTGACAAAGTTTTCGGTGGCAAGAAAACCAAACTTCAATCGGTTATCTGGCTCTGTCAAAATTTCAGAGGTAGTTAGAGGATTTATTAACGGTGAATTAGTGATCTGCAATAATAAATTTTTCTTAAAAATATGTTTATAACAAAGAAAAAATAACAACAACAAAGCCTTCTTCCATTAGGTGAGATTGGTTACATGAATCAAACGACGTCATTGAGCTCGTTCTATCATATATTATGTCTACAGAAAAATTATTTACATGTAGATCTTGTTTAACCATCTTATCTTCTTTAAGTTTTCGTCTGCCTTTCATTCTTTGTCCACTTTCCATCTCATCCACCCTCATAATTGGTCAATTTCCGTCTCATATGTCCAAACCATCTAAGACATGATTCTACCATTTTTTTAATAATAGGTGCTGCTCCAACTTTCTCTCTTATAACTTTGTTCCTTATTCTACCCAATTACATATGACCACTCATCCATCGCAACATTTTCATCTCTATCACACTTAACTTATGCTCGTATTCTCCTTTGGCCGCCCAACACTTTGTACCATATATAGAGATCATAGCCGGTCCGATAGCAGTGCGATAAAAATGATATTGACTTCCTATTGTCTCCTAATATTGGCTACCAAGACTTTCTCTTTATTATGTACACTTATCATAACTCTTTTATTGAAAGAGTAATGCTAAAAAACCAACGTTAGAGGACCAATAGGGAACCAATGAGTATAATTAGAGAAATAGTAGGTGGTAAAAGGAGAGAGAGAAAAAAAGAAAAAATGATATTAGCTCCCTATTGTCTTCCTAATATTGGCTAC
Source organism: Stylosanthes scabra (assembly GCA_036250425.1). Classification (NCBI taxonomy): domain Eukaryota; kingdom Viridiplantae; phylum Streptophyta; class Magnoliopsida; order Fabales; family Fabaceae; genus Stylosanthes; species Stylosanthes scabra. The sequence goes on from JASCZI010060539.1 coordinate 11,672, forward strand.
CAAGACTTTATCTTATTGAAATAAGTGATTCTATGACAAAAATAACTTAAAGATATATTCATCTCTCTAAAAAAAATTAGATCATTGTGATTAAATATTATGAAAATTAATCATTCTTAATAACATTAATATTAGGTTATCTTTATATAATCAAATCTTCCTACGAGATCTCTATTATAGAAAAAATTTTTAGCCTCAATCAATCATCCTACGTAATGATTGTCAAAATATGGAAACTTATTAGGCCAAATACGTTTCAGATTTGGAACTATCGAAAGAAAAAAAAAATGCATTAATCTTAACAATGTACAAGGACTAACTAATAGTCTATAAAAGCCATGATATTACTCTTTCAAAAATCATCACAACACATAGGAAAATTATTACAGAGAGAAAAAAAGAAGAACAATGGCACATTCCATTGTTAAACCCTCATTCAACTTCACCCCTATTCTACTAACGTTTCTTATATCTTTCTCTATATTTTCATCATCATCATTATGTTCAGCAAGAACAGTTCAAATCTCAGACATTTGTTCCAAACACCCAAACCCTTATAATTGTGCTACCATCTTGAATTCCGTACCAGGTGCTACATTAGGTGCTGACCTTACTAGCCTTACAAAATATATTATACTCAATGCACATGTTTATGCCTTTGATACCATAACCCTAATTCATAATCTCGTTGGGAGTACCAGTGACATTCAGTTGAAACAACGTTACCAAGCTTGTTCCATGGAATATAATGATGTCTTGCTTTCTCTATCACAAGCTCAACAATCTTTTGTCAGTGGAGATTACAGGGGGATTAAGTCAAATGCTGCAACTGCTTTGAAAGATATTCAAGATTGTGATTGGAAGCCAGGGTCTGATCATTCGGATTTACCTAATAAGAACAAGTATTTGGAAGATGTTACCAATATTATTATTATTCTTGCTGATTTTCTTGCTGGAATTTATTAGTAGGTTTTGTTTTTTTTTATCTATCATTTATGTATTACCTCCTTTTTTAAAAAAATAAAGTAGATTGATGAAAAGATTTTGTGTATTTTACCCTTGATGAATTACTAAATATATGATGAAACAAGGGTTCTATGGAGAATTATCTTTTATTTTTATATAATTAATAAGCTTAAGCTTGAGTCGAGAAAATTTAAACCTTAATAATAATCTATTTGCTATTATTATTTATTACAATTAATCGATATGTATACATCTATACATTATTTTTTTTTATTTTGATTTATGTGTTGAGATACACTATTTATATGATATACCTAACTGCTTTTGTGCTATCGTATGCTGTATTAATTTATTTTGTGAATTTTTCTAATGTTTATAATTTTTGTGTTGTAAATAGAATATATAGATGTGTACAATAATAAATATAGCATTATCATATTTGTTAATTATTTAAAGGGCCTGAAATAACAATTAGATCAATCTAATTTAATTTATTTATGTACATTATTATTTTTTTATTTTGATGCAGTATAACTTTATATTTGTGTACATTATATATTATTTTTTATTTCGGTGCAGTATAGCTTTATCTTTGTGTACATTATTTTTCTTTCCGGTGCAGTATATTTTTATATTTGTGTACATTATTATTTTTTAGTTTGGTGCAGAAAATTTTATTTCTTACATTATTGTTTTTTATTTCCGTACAGTATAGTTTTATATTTGTGTACATTATAGTTTTTTATTTCGGTGTAGTATATCTTTATATTTATGTACATTATTATTTTTTATTTTGGTTCAATTTTGAATTTTACAACAACAACAACAATGACGACAACATCAACAACAACAACAGCAGCAACAACAAAGACGAATAAAAAATTGCAAACATGAAAGAAAAAGAAGACGACGAAAAAGAAGTTGCAGACATGAAAGAAAAAGAAAAAGAAGAATGAAAAAGAAGACGATCACGATCACGATAGGGAAGAAGACGACGACGACGATGATGACGACAAAAGAGGAAGAAGAACACGATGACAATAACGAAGGAGGAGGAGGAGAAGACGTTGGTGAAGAGCGCGCGTATCACGCTCTTTTTGGTTGAAAGTGGTGTTATTGTTGCAAATTTATTTGGTTAACCACCGATAAAAATCATTATTCAAATAACATTACTCGTTATATTATGTTAATAACAATATAAAATTAAACAATATCTTTTAGAAAAAAAATGTAAATTTTATATTTAAAAGAAAGTATTTTTTAAATAAATAATGGGCATTCAAATATTCTCTAAATTATTTTAGAAATTCTTTATTAAAGAAATTTTTTTTAGCCTCCAGGCTCCATCAATCATCATACATAATCATTGTCAAAATATGGAAACTTATTAGTTATTAGACCAAATACGTTTCGTATTTGGAACTACATATCGAACAAAAAAAAAATTGCATTGATCTTAACAAATACAAGGACTAAATAATAGTCTATAAAAGCCATGATATTACTCTCTCATAAATCACAATACATATAGGAAAATTATAGAGAGAGAAAAAAAAAATGGCACATTCCATTGCTAAACACTCATTCAAGTTCCCCCCTATTCTACTATTGTTTCTTATATCTTTCTCTGTATTTTCATCTTCATCACTATGTTCAGCAAGAACAGTTCAAATCTCAGACATTTGTTCCAACCACCCAAACCCTTTTAAATGTGCTACCATCTTGAATTCCGTACCAGGTACTACATTAGGTGCTGACCTTGATAGCCTTACAAAATATATTATACTCAATGCCCATGGTTATGCCTTTGATACCATAACCCTAATTCATAATCTCCTTCGGAATACCAGTGACATTCAATTGAAACAACGTTACCAAGCTTGTTCCATGGACTATAATGATGTCTTGCTTTCTCTATCACAAGCTCAACAATCTTTTGTCAGTGGAGATTACAAAGGGATTAAGTCAAATGCTGCAACTGCTTTCAAAGATATTCAAGATTGTGATTGGAAGCAAGCGTCTGATGATTCGGATTTACCTAATGAGAACAAGTATTTGGAAGATGTTACCAATATTATTATTGTTCTTGCTGATTTTCTTGCTGGAATTCATTAGTAGATTTTTTTTTTTTTTTTTTTGTATCTATCATTTATGTATTACCTCCTTTTTTTTTAATTTTAGGGAAAATAAAATTGATTGATGATGAGATTTTGTGTATTTAACCCTTGAGGAATTACTAAATATTATATGATGAAATAATGGTTCTAGACTTTTAGAGGGGAATAACTTTTATTTATACATGAGAATGATGCTATGGAACTAACATTAGGGTTTCGATATGGAATCAATGAGTGTAATTAGGAAAATAGTGAGTGATAAAAGAAGAAAGAAAAAAGTAGAAAAAATAATATTAATTTTTTATTGTCTCTCTAATATTGGCTACCAAGACTTTTTTTTTTTACGCCAAAAATATTGATGGGGTGCATTCTGTCTGAGCCTCTCTTTGATATGATATTTTAGGTAAATAATTTAGAATATTTAAAATTAATTATTTACATAAATCAACATTAATTATAGAATGAGAAAGTATATTAGTCATCCATGCATTAATTAAATTATATTTTGGAAAGCACATGTCTACCTCTTTTTTCTAGGGGAAATGTTAGAAAAATAATTTATATTAATTAAAATACAAATCAGCATTTATTAAATAATTTTTTTAGAAATAAATTAATCACGCAAATCATTCGTATTATATAATGATTAAAAAATAGTAAAAATATTGTATCAATTAATTAATTTGATCATATATCAAATCATTATTATATTATTCTACAATGTAAATGTTTCTGCTGACAAGAATGCTGACGAGGTGCATTATGGTGCTAAAATTGTCTAAACCCCTTTTTGGTATGATATTTTAGTTAAGTAATTTAGAATATTTAAAATTCATTATTGACATAAATCAGCATTAATTATATAATGAGAAACTATATTACTCACCCATGCATTAACATAAATTATATTTTGGAAAGTATATATCTACCCCTCTTTTCTATGCAAAATGTTAGAAAAATAATTTATATAAAGACAGCTAATGACTCGACTGTATTATTAGCAGGGTTAGAACTAGTCGGCATCTGCCTAGACATCTCTAGAAAGATTGACCTATTAATTTCAGTCGAAACCATCTGCGGAATCAACACTGCAGCCTGAGTGGGCTAGGAAACTGATATCGACTGCACGCTAGGTGAAGTTAAAGAAGACTAAGGAGAACTATGAGTTTCCTTGTGGGTTATAAACACCAAAATTAGGAGGTGCTCCTCCCGCACCATATGTTCCAAACTGAGGGTTATTCTAATACCCATAATTACCTCCTTGCGAAGGGGGAGGATATCATCATTGAGGAACTTGTTGAGTATTAGGAGGTGGATTGCTATATATTGGATTATTTCTCCAACTGACACCTCCATGACACCTAGGCATCGACTCTCTAGGGGTGTATAGTTGAGTGGCAACCCAAACTCAGGCCACGTACTAGGAGTAGCGGCATGAGGTGGTGCCCATACGTTAGTTGGTTGGGGGTACCCAACCTGCTTGATGTTGCAGAGTTTGAGGAAGTACCCAACCACTCGCACTCGCATTTAATGTTGTAGTTGCCACCCTTGAAGGGCTGGGTAGCGTTTTATTGGTTGTCGCCCTATCGTTCGTAGACGTTGATGAATTGGAGGCTCTTTCTTCAGCCATACTACTTCCGACAACAACTTCTTTACCACTTCGCAAGTGAATCTTACGCATGCGACTAAACACAACACCTTAAAGGGCACCAGTTTGCTTTCGATTGTGTCCCACTGGGCGTATCAATTTGTTTCGCTCAACTTTTTCGACAAACTCGAATAGGAGCAGAGTACCACAATCTCAAGTTTGAGGAGCGGGATACGATTCCTTATAAGTAGATGGACTCTTTCAATCGATCAAGAAGCAAACTGAAGCTAAATTGAGCACTTGTAACTTGATTTCATCAAACAAAAATATGATGAATAATGATGAATTGCAGATGAAATGACTAAATAAAAGACTATAAATGACTGTAAACTGCTGGGAAAGTAAAGCATAAATGACAATAACAATAAAAGTGGAAAGAAAAGAACACTTTTATTCTACTCATATGCAGCACTTGCACTCCATTTCTTCCTTGGTGTCTGAGGAGACTTGGAATCTGACTAGAGTTTTGTTGTGGTTGCGAATAATCTGAAAATTAGTGATGCCTGATTGTTGAAAAACGTCTTCTATTTATAGGCGTGGAGCCGTACTCAGTTCAGCACACGATCAGAGGCCTTTCCTTGCTACGGAATTGTAGCTCCCACGTCCTGAAAACCCCACGTCTAATAACCTTGTACCTGAAGTAATCATACTCACGATCTTGCAATAGTTATCCTTTTGTGGGAAATGACCTTCGACCTTGCCTTCTCCGAAATTTGCTAAGTGCGAACTTTTCCACTTGCTTCGACTTAGTCTTCGAATTTCACAGTGTTCGACAACGCTTGTACTTGAATTCGACTATGACTATCCACCGACTTCACTCCCTATAGTCGAAAGCCATTTCCTCCGTCATTTTCATGGTCGAGACACTTTTTCCGAAAGCTTCTCCCAAAAAATGATTTTGGTCTAACAAGTTGATAAAATTATTAATCATACAAATTATTTATATTATATAATGATTACTATGTAGTAGTGACGTAATGCGTTCTGGTGTTAGTCTTCTTACGTCTAGAGGTATTCATGGCCCGGTTTAGGCAAAAGAATCGACCTGGTGAAATTTGGGGCATTTCGGATCGATTTCAAAATGAAATTTAAATGCTGTATTCATTTTTAAGTATTTATTTTGTGTTATGAAATATGAGATTTTAAACTAAACATGAAACTATGTTTTAACATGATGTATTTTTTGTAAATTACTTAAATATTTGTGTTATTAATATATGATTGATGTTTATGTTCTAATTTTGGAATTGAATATTAAAGATCCAAATTTCATCATGTCCGAAAGTAATAAGATTTTATCAAATTAAGGTCTAAATATATAATAGACTCAGTGTATATTTTGGGCTGAATACGGCTGATGAGAAATAAATCCGACTTCATGAACACACCTCCTATATTTGTTTGTCTTGAAACTATTATTTTGTAAAACATATAATAAGATTTATTAAAATTAATAATTAATTGCGTTGAGATTTAATTTGTCAACAATTATAAAATTATTTATCATATTTTTTTAATTATATTAATTTTTTCTTATATCTTGGACGTTATATATAAAATATTCAATTGCATCTTATATATAAGTGTTTGTTTTAGAGCAGATAATTTTTGTCATTTTTTTTAATAATAAACATTTCTCATGCATCACATAATTACATAGTACTTACACTAGTTCTTATGTGTATTATTAGATAAGATCTAGCTGATATGATAATATAGTTAACTGATTTGAGTGAATTTAAGCTTTATTTAAAGATTTCTCATTGATCAATAAGTTGATGTTTATAAAAGATGAAATTTGAATCTTCAATATTTATTTAAGCAGACTAATGATCTAACTACCAAATCATTCTAAGTCAATTTATATATATATAAAACGATTTTGCTAGGTGGATACATAAAACACATAAAACATATAAACCTTTATTACTTGAGAGAGTGATTAATTAGGATGTGTTTGTGTATTTTATGTGTACACTAATATTAATTGTATATCGAATACCAAAATTAGGGAATTATATATTTGGTATTTATATATTTACCTCCAGAGTTAGTAAAAAAAAAAAAAACCTCAAGAGTCAAGACTTTCTCTTTATTTATTTGTATTCTAGCAAGTTCAAGTGACAGGCCTATTAGACTAAATTTTGAGAACGAACTTAGCCCATTAAAAGCATCTAAAATAATTTGGGCCTGGAGTTATTTTATAACAAACCCAGTCAGCTGAATATAAACCAAGCTGCAAGCCTCTAGTAGGTGCATTAATCATTTTGTTTTTTTAAACAGTCACAATTTATGAAGCACGGACACGGACACGGGACACGACACGACACGCGACACGGCGCACACCAAATTTAAAAAACTCCTGGACACGGGGACACGCATATATAAATATTATATATTCATTAATATTAAATATATAAGTATTTTAAGAACAACTATATAATATGCATTTCTTTCTAGGATGCATATATTAGAATTCAAAATATAAACTCCTATATTAATATGTCTTAACATAATTAGTAATATAATAACTAATAAGAGTTTTGTACATCACATGTACACAAAAAATATCCAAAGTCCTCCTATTTCTCCATTACATATAGTTGATATCTTCATTAGTAGCAAAAGTTACTTTTTCTAACTCCGATTCATCAAGAGAAAGGTGAGCAACTTCAAGGACATCATTTTCTTCATCAATTGGTGAAAAATCATCTCCTGCAATATCCCACATCATAGTTTCTCCTTCATTATACTGTGGAGTTTTTTTTGAAAAGAGACGAAGATTAGTGTGGACAAACACTAAATTTTCTGCACGTTTAGGTTTCAACTTATTCCTTTTAAGAGAATGAATAAAGGAATAAGTGCTCCAATTCCTTTCACAATAAGAAGATGAAGACGGTTGCCCAAGTAATCTAAGAGCAATTGGTTGGAGATACTTTGCTTTACTACCATGAATTAACCACCATGATTTTGCATCAACTATGCATTTACCATTTAAAGAATCATAATCATCAAAAACACCTCTACTATCAGAAAAGTTTGCAAATTCGATATTTACTTCTCTCCTCTCTGCTTCATTAGGAAAATACCTCTTCAAGCATTTGACTCTCTCATTAGTGATCTCAATATCTTGATGGGGAGAAACTCGTGTAGGGTCTTCTCTCAACCATTGGTGGCTATGATACCTATATAATAAATGATTAAAAAGAAATTACTAATAATTTAACCATCTTTACTTATAAATAAAAAATATTATAAATTATATATGTAAAAGGTTACCTAGGATTCAATGAATGTGCTAAACAATGAAGGGGCGTGCTATTTTTTGTCCATATTTGAACTAATATTAAGTGCACAATATTGTAGAAGGATGATGGTTCTTGTTCTTCCTTTCTTTCATAAAGATATATAGCACTCTTCACCTTCTTGATCATTGAATCCCACATTTCATGAACCAAATGAAGAGTAGGTGCATTCGTGTCTGTGCTTCTTAGAACATCATAAATAGGATTTGTGAAAGCAAGAATATAATCAATTTTTTGCCACCAATTTTCGCTCAAAATTTTTTTTGCAACAAACTCAGCTTTGCCCACATTATCTTCTTTGTATGAAGACCACTTCTCACTAATCACCATCTCTTTAAGTCCTTACTTAAGCAACCTAAACTTTTTGAGCATCACAATGATAGATGCAAATCGAGTGGGAGCAACATTGAGCAATTTCAATGTATTAAATTCATTGAAAATAGATAACCTCATATGATGATTAACAATGAAGTTTTTTATTAAAGAAGCATCTTCGGCAATTTGAGTGATCCATGAGAATTCTTCATAAACAAAACTGTTCTTTTCAGTATTCTTAGCTGCACAAATGTCCTTCAAAGCAAGGTTGAGAGTATGGACAACACAAGGAGTCCAATAAATTGATGTAAATTCAGCTTCAATCGATAAACCATCAGCTTTACAAACAGGCGCATTATCAGTCACAATCTGCACTACATTTGAGAGACCAACATCTCTTATCACATATTTGCTTTGCAACATAACCCTTGTCCTTGATCTCATCTGAACAATCTACGGCTTTCAAAAACATAGGTCCACTTTCAGTCACAGCCATAAAATTAAGAAGAGGCCTTTTTTGGGGATCACTCCATCCATCACTTACAATGCTTACTCCATTTCCACTCCATGAATTCTTCATAGGCTCTAACAATCTTTCTACATGTTGCTTTTCTTTCTCATGCAAAGTTGTCCTCAATTTGTTATACCCAGGAGGAATATAACCATCAATATAATTATTGGCAGCATACGAAAAAGCTTTGACAAAATAAGGATTCTTTGCTAAATGGAAAGGTAATCCAGATGAGAAAAACATTTTAGCAATATGTAAATCTAGAGTCTCCCTTGCATTCATGTTAAAAGCATTCACTAAAGGCCCGGTAGCCCTCTTTTTTCTTGAATCAGCTTCACTTGCATAGGTAAGGGTGGAAGATGAATTGACTTAGGCATTTTACTTTCATTCAACAATGCACTTTCTCTATCAAGTTTTCTAAGCTCTTCTAGCTTTGTTGAAGTAACTTTTGCACACGACCTAATTCATTTTCCCGAAATCTTCAATAAGTGAGCTTTTACTCTAGTATAAGAACCACTAAATAAAACCTTGCAAAATTTACATTGAAACTCAAGATTTCCACCACCTTCAATCTTATCTTTCCTTGTTACAAATTTCCAAAGAGGCTTGTCCACACTTTCTTCAGAATCATTTTGTACAGTTTCTGAGCTCATCTCTTTC
>JASCZI010060539.1:27224-39318 GCA_036250425.1 Stylosanthes scabra
TAACTAAACAAAACTTAATAGCAACCAAAGTAATGCAAAATGCATACAAAAACTAACTCAGAATCCACCGAAATAACAAGGAAGCCATTCAAACATGGATTTGTGTGCACTCTATGAGATATTGAGTAAACGTGTTGCTGTCATTTTCTTATTATTTTGGTGGATTTTTTAGTAACATATTTGTGTGCATTTTAGCTTTATATTTGGGTGGAGTATAGCTTTATATTTGTGTGCATTTTACAGCAACAGCTGCAGCAGCGACAACAACAACAACAACAATGACAACGACAGCAACAACAACAACAAAGACGAAGAAAAAGTTGTAGACATGAAAGAAGAAGACGGCGAAGAAATTACAGACATGAAAGAAGAAGAAGAAGAAGAAGATGATGATGATGATGACGACGGTGGAGGATGATAATGATGATGATAATGACGACGACGGTGGAGGAAGACGATGATGATGACGACAAAGGAGGAAGAAGAAGTCGATGACGATGAAGGCAGAGAAGAAGAAGAAGGCATTGATGAAGCGCGTGTTTCACGCGCTTGTGATGAGAGTGGGGTGATATTATTAACTTGCTTGGTTTTCCACTTGGTTAATCAAACCACTTGTTTAAATAGCATGATTGTTTAATCTTTATCATTAATTTTTTATTCTCAATAAAATGTTACATATTTTATGTGGTGGATAGCTATCATGTCCATCATGAACCAGATTATGCTTTCACCATGGAAGAAGGCTCCATAAATATCTATCATGGACCGGGTTCATGACGGACTTGGATAAAACATTCTAAATGTATGGCTCATATTTAATATTTATCATTAATTTTTTATTCTCAATAAAATGTTACATCTTTTATGTGGCGGATAGCTTTCATGTCTATCATAAACCAGATTATGCTTTCACCATGGAAGAAGGCTCCATAAATGTCTATCATGGACCGGGTTCATGATGAACCTGGATAAAATATTCTAAATGTATGGCTCATATTTAATCTTTATCATTAATTTTTTATTCTCAATAAAATGTTACATCTTTTATGTGGTGGATAGTTATCCTGTCCATCATGAACCAGATTATGCTTTCACCATGGAAGAAGGCTCCATAGATATCTATCATGGACTGGGTACATGATGGACCTGGATAAAATATTCTAAATGTATGGCTCATATTTAATTTTATCATTAATTTTTTATTCTCAATAAAATGTTACATCTTTTATATGGTGGATAGTTATCCTGTCCATCATGAACCAGATTATACTTTCACCATGGAAGAAGGCTCCATAAATGTCTATCATGGACCAGGTTCATGATGGACCTGGATAAAATATTCTAAATGTATGGCTCAGATTTAATCTTTATCGTTAATTTTTTATTCTCAATAAAATGTTACATATTTTATGTGGTGGATAGCTATCCTGTCTATCATGAACCAAATTATGCTTTCACCATGGAAGAAGGCTCCATAAATATCTATCATGGACCGGGTTCATGATGGACCTGGATAAAACATTCTAAATGTATGCCTCATATTTAATATTTATCATTAATTTTTTATTCTCAATAAAATATTACATCTTTTATGTGGTGGATAGCTTTCATGTCTATCATAAACCAGATTATGCTTTCACCATGGAAGAAGATTCCTTCAATAAAAATTAATACCCAAAAAACATCACATTGGAGATGCTCTTACATTATCTTAAAGCATCTCTAAGCTATGCTTTTTTAAAGAAAACACAAATAAATTGACTCGTTGAATTGATATCTTAAAGAAAGTATGAAAGTGGTGAGGTCTTTGGTGAACTCATTAAAGTATTTTCTAGTAATAATAGATATTTTGATTAAATGTTAATCGTTGATTTGTGCTATTAAAATCTGATGTGTGATAAATGTTATCATTATAAAAGAAAATAAATTTCAAAATATAACAATTGTACTTATAAAAAACTCTTAAATATTTTTATAATAGAATTTTTTCTAAAAGATTAATCAAAATTGTTGACCCAATCTCAAAGTGGACTTTGAGACTTTACTCAAGAAAAGGCAGTTAAGCTTTTAACTAACTAAGGAGAGACAATAAGCAATATGTGGATTAGTGTCGGCCAATTATTCTCTGGTGAGTTTTAGCATGGGGATGCCAACGCCCATTAACTTTTCTCTTTCAATTTTCAAGATTAGTTCCAAGATTACTCTAATTGACCGACATAAGATTGCACATATCCTTTATAGTGGCTGCTTAAAAATTTCTCCTATATTATGTGAAGATAAATATATTGTATGAAGAGAAATGATAAAGAAATTGATTACTCTTGGTCTAAATAACTAGAGAAAAAATAAATTTTTATTTCAATTTTTTTATCTTCTTTATTCTTTTTCTATTTATTTTCTTTTAATTACTTTATTCTCAAAAAAAAAAAATCTAAAAATTCTGATAAGTTATAACCCATATGACATTATCGCTTTTTTATTATAAAAGATATCGAAACCTCACTCAAAACAAAAGAAAAACCCTTAAAGAAATAGCCTAAGAGTTATCAAATATTTCAAATAGTATTCCATAAAACTACTTTTAATATTAGGTATATATTAAAAAATCAAAATCACAAATTAGGTATCAAGTATAAAAGTACATATTGAGTATCTTAAATTTTTTAAATTATATTATTGTATTATTATGACAAGTTTGATTATTCAATTAACTGATTATTTAATTAGAAACATATGTAAATTGATATGTATAAAAGTATATAATTTAGTAACTGAATTTTTAATGCACATAAATCACATAAACTGATATAAAATTTAACCAATAACGTATATACCAAAAGTCAATTACCGTATAAAAATATGTATTTAGTGTTTCATAATTTTATTATGAGAAAGTTTAGGGAGTCCATAGTTTATTAACAAATAAGTGGCTAATAGGATTTTTTCCTCTTTTCTCTTTCTCTTTTACCACATATTATTTTTCTGATTACACTAATTGGCTCCCTATTAGTCACTTCCGTAACATTACTCTTTTATTATTATCTTATTGTAGAAAAGTTTAATTATTCTAATATAACATATTTAATTATTCTACTTTAATATTTTGATTATTCCGATGGATAATTATTTAATTGAAAAAAATCATATAAATTAATATATATTAATGTACACAAATATATTATGACTTGTTTTTCGTGCGTATATAGTATTTTTATATAAAATTATATTACACTTTTTAATTTTAAAAATTTAAACACATAAACTTTTTTAATTTATTAAAAAACAAAATTTTAAGTTATGTATTTTAAAATCACAAACTCTGTCATCCAAAAAAAAATGTCACCAAAGAAAAAATAAAAAATATCACAAACTCCCCTCCAATAAATGTAAAATGTTAACTTATGTCTTTTTCATCCCCTTAGTCCTTCCTGCTCATTATACAATACTAAATCCAAATCCAATAGTGGGGAATAATTGCTTGATTCTCAAACCCAATAATGTAGCAATGTACAAGTTACAGTAACCAAATCTACAAACTACAATTGATCAACACAAAATATTTGAGAAAATTTGGCACCTCGATTATAATTAAATTTTAACTGTACTCCCTCAATTCTGAATTTCACTCACCTTAAATTTACATTTCCGGTTCCGGAAGACATAATAAATAATAATAAGGCCTAAAACCCACAAAACCAAGAAGGGAAAAAAACATAGAAGAAAATTGTACCAAAAAGAAGAAAGAGTGAATATATGATGAGAAATAGAGAAGAATCTTATTCCCCATCATCACTGCCACCTCTTTCTTAATTCTAAACTACTATCAAGTACCAAGGAATCACCAAAAAAAAAAAAAAACTACTACCAAGGAAAACTCACCAACCTACATGTTGAAGACACTGATAAAAACGATTTAAAAAAACAGTTAACAAATTATATATCAATTTCAATCTCTCACTGATTTTCTTCTTGGTTTTGTTGTGAATCTTGATTCTCTTGTGCGAGATTAGTAGAAGCAGCAGCAATATGGACAACAACGTTGTCCTTGTTGATGATGTCTTTTTCAGAAACTTCTTGATTATTAGAAACCTCAGAATCTTCAATCTTTGAGCCACAATCTTGACAAATAAGTTGTTTTCCATAGTTTGGAAAAACAGGGGTGGCCAAGAATGTTGGTTTTTCATTGCCAGCCATGATTACCAGCACCTTCTCTTCATAGGCCTTAGAGGGCTCATTCCTTTGAGTTTCATCACACTCTTTCTCCAAGTCTCCAACATTGTTATTATTGTTGTCACCATTTTGTTCTCGATTTTGGATTTGAACAAAGAGTTTCCAATAATAAGAGCAAGCAAGCATCAATAGAGCAAAGGCTATGAGGCCTAACATGGCAGCAAGGCCTCCAAAGAGATAAGGAATTGGTGTGTTCCATGGTGATGAGTGAGAATGAGTATTGGTGATACCAATTTTTGTTAGTGTTGCCATAGGTGCTAATGTAGTAGTAGTGGTGGTGCTTGTTTTGGAAATAGCTCTCATTTTTTTCTTTTTCTCTTTTGTGTTTAGAAAATTGGGTTTGTGTTTGATGTGGGATTAGATTATTTTGTGTGTTAGCTTGGAAAATAAGGGGTTGGGGGTGTAGGCTATTTATAATGGTTCAAGCAAGATTCGGGAACAAAAGAAGAAAATAATAATAATTAAACAAAAAGAAGAAGAATTGAAGGAAGAGAAAATGGGGTTCTTTCTTTACTTTTAACCTGTGATAGGTTGTATAATTTTAAAATCTTAAATATTGGTGGTTAGAGTTTATTAGGGTTTATTAGAGTTCTATTTTATCTATATATATATATATATATAATTGTACATTGTAACATATTTTATATCATTCTAATATACATAAAATCCTTCTTTTTATTTATGTACTCTGATCTATCTTGGTTTCTAACAATATCAAAGAATGTGTAACAATAGGCTTTATTCTTATATTCTACATAATTAGAGAGCCAACACATTATGACCAATAAAAAATCAATACATATTACAAATGATAATTCATATAGATTTTAGATGATAATTTAATTATTGATATATGAATTATAGATAATAACTCATACAAATTTTCAATGATAACTTAATTATTGAAATATCGTGATGAGAATTGAAAATAAAGATTTTCCTATTAATATTCACTATTTTTTTATGGTAGATTTTTATTCTATTAAAATCAAGTACTCTATGTACTCATAATATTAAATATCTTAAATAAGTGAAAAATATATGAGTAAAGATTAAAAAAATTTTGAGAATATATTTGTTCCTTCACATAAGGGCCTTAGTAAATTTGGAGAGAGAAATAAAATTTATAAGTAATTTAAAAATTTTGCAAATCTTTGGTGATACTGAAATAATGAGAAAATAATACTTTTGCAATTTCATGTAATTCCTCTTATTGGATGCAATGTTGAGAGGAGGTTTTCCAATTTTATGAACAACCATGGCAAAGATTTTCGGATGAAGGATTTGAAAAAAACAATTAGTTAAATAATATCCTACAATTCAATTTTTAGTTTACTATCCACTAATAAAATATCCTAATGGTAAATTATTATTTATCAATCCTACCTTTTTAATATGTTATTATTTATTTAGAGAGTTATTAATGTTTTTCTTATTTATTGTTGTTTTTGTTGGTTTTTTATCTGATATTATTTACTCTTATAATTGTGTTTTGTGTGTTATATTCGTTATTATTATTTTTTATAATATGATTTATTAATGTTATTAGATAAAGTAAATTAAACTAAAAAGTAACCATAAATATTAATAATAATAATAAAATTATAGTATATTAAAAATATAATATATAAAATATATACTAAAAAAATTTAAAATGCTTAAAAAGATAACATTATTAATGTCATATTATTTTTAATAACTATTTTTCTATAAGTAATTTTAATTAATATTATTCAAATAATATTATTTTATTAAAATTAATTTTAATATATAATTACTAAACATAAATTATATTAGCATAAATTTATTTTTATTTAAAATTAATTCTATAAAATCATATTAATTTAAATTTGAGAGAAATGATAATCTAAACACACACGTACATTATTGGTCATGTTTTGTTGTTTTACGTGCAACGGACGTCTAGTATTAATTAGAGTACATTATTTCTTATGCTTATATAATTTAAAATAGAAAATTTTGGGAATTAATATTAAAGAGAAAATAGCGAATTAATATATTTTTCCTTCTTTTTCTCTCATCTTACCACCTACTATTTTTTTAATTACACTTATTGGCTTCCTATTGGTTCCATAACCTTCGTTCCCTATCATTACTTGATTTGTCCCTAACGTTAGTAAATGTCAAACACTTTAGTCTTTAATAAAATTAATTATCAGATTAGTCACCAACGTTAGTAAACGTCAGATACTTTAGTTCTTTTTTTATCTTCTTCGTCAATCATTAACGATCTGATTCAACATGACACGTGAAGCTACATAGTCACACATTAAGCTAAGCTTTAGAGGACCAAGTATCTTTACGTGCCACGTCGAATTGAACTGTCAATGGTTGACGGAGAAGATGAAAAAAGGACTAAAGTGTCTGATGTTCACTAACTTTGAGGACCAATCTAGTAATTAATTTTATTAGGGACCAAAATATATGATGTCTACTAACGTTAGGGACTAATTTGATAATTAATTTTTGTTAGAGACTAAAATGTTGACTTCAGAATTCTTTAAGAACTAATTTGGATATATATTCTATAAATTTATCACAAAATATACCTTAATTAATAAATTGTCTAATAATATAATGAAGTATCATAAAATATTGTCAATTTATAAAAATGACGAGAATATATAATCTAAAGTTAAATTTTGAATTAATATTTATTCTCAAGATCCTTAATTTTAGATAATTTCAAGTATGTGTCAAATTATTTTGAATGATAAAAAATTAGTATCAACTATCAATTATTTTTCAAGAAAATGGAAAGTAAGTATAAAGATTTAAGGAGATTCAAAATTCAAACTAACTAGAGATTTTAAATCAAATTCAGAAAATAAAATTTTAAAAATAAAATAAAATAATATTTGATTTCGGAGATGAAATTAGCACACAAGAAAGAACAATCATAAAAATTTTGACATATAAATAGGGCAGTGAATAATGTCAACTAGGCTTGATAAATTTTATGTGATGTGAATAATGTCTTTAAATATATCAACGGTCACTCATCTGATATTAATGATATATTAATGGAGGAAGAAACTCCTCCAACATATCTATATATTCTCAACTCACGTTTACTTTTACGCTAGTGCGGGTGATATGGCATCCACTTATCACAAAATAATAACTTAGAAACTAATTGGGAATGAACAACGTATGCAATGTCCATAGTACCCTTGGATGATTTTTTTTTTTGTTTGAGAGAAGATTCGAATTCGAAATATTTTAAAACGATGAGAAGATAATACCATATAAATTATAGGAAAATATTCAGGTGTTTTAGGATATTAAATGTTCCAGTATTTTTAACAGTTGATCTTGAATTAATTTCAATAATTAAATATTTTTTATTAAGATCAACGATTTTATGATTAAGATCAACGGTTAAAACCAATGAAATATTTAATACACCGGAACATCTGAACATCTTTCTAAATTATAATTCATAAGCATATTCTAGATGAATTAATTTGTAAGGAGTGTTATATAATTAGTATATTTTTTAAAATATTCAGCTAATCGATAAGTTTTTATTAGTTGATATAAAAAAAATACAAAATACACGGTAAAGTGTAATATATTAATCAAAATTGTTGACCAGTATAAATAGAAAATGATTGAGCTTTCATCATTTTCCATTTAATAATTTATAAAATTTTAATTTGAAAAAATTGGGTTTCAATAAAAATTAAAATAAAATTATTAAAGAATAAAATTACATCAATTCATGGTAATCATTCTTTCTTAGAAAATAATGTACAATTCAAGTGTGAGGTCATCGCAATATGTTCCCATCTTCTCCACTATTAATAACAATAATAATTTATATATAAAAGGAATGATGATGTAATATTTTTGTTTTCAATTTTAGTAAAATAAGGAAAAAGAATTATTATTATTATATAATTAAAATGCATATCTATTTTAGGAGAGGTAGCCACCTGGGTTTGTGTTGGGTCCCTATCCAATGGCATAGTGAATGCTCACAATGAAAGCATGATTTGATATTTTGTATAATGAAAGTAAGCACAACCATCGAATCGAATAAGGATAAAAGAGAATAAGCAATGTGGGCAAAGTGGAAACAATGCTATATGCTGGGTTTTTTCATCATCATTTGGGTGCTTCATTTCAATTACTGTTTGAGTTATGTTATATAGATATCCATTGGCAAATTAGGTTTTTTTTTTTTTTTTTTCTCTAAAGAGACTCGAACCCGAAACCTTTTATAATAGGATTAAATTAGGGTTAATACAAAGATACTTGTCTC
Organism: Stylosanthes scabra; assembly: GCA_036250425.1. Lineage (NCBI taxonomy): Eukaryota > Viridiplantae > Streptophyta > Magnoliopsida > Fabales > Fabaceae > Stylosanthes > Stylosanthes scabra. The sequence continues at coordinate 35,743 of JASCZI010060539.1, forward strand.
TCTGTGTTTTTTTTTTTTAACTTATTATATATAAAAAATTCAATAATTCTGCGTGAACAAGTGGTTTTGACCAATCAAGTGTAACCAAGTGATTTAATTGTATGTTAAATAGAAGATTATTTGGGTGCAAAATAGAACTTTATTTATGTGCACTTTTTTATATTATTTTACACTCAAATAATCTTCTATTTAGCCTACAAATAAATCACTTGATTGCACTTGGTTGGCCAAAACCACTTGCTCAAATAGCATTACCCTAAAAAATAAATTATCAATTAATTTATATTAAAATACATATTTAGTGTTTCATAATTGTTTTTAATTATTTTATTGTAGAAAAAAAATTAGTTATTTTAATATAACAAGTTTAATTATTTTAATAATTAATTATTTAATTAAAAATACATTAATCAATATGTATAAATATATCCAAACCCATCAGCTCGAAGATTAATCCACCGCGGATCTGAGCTCTATTTAAGGGTATGTCGCTGGCCAATGGATTGCTGCATGCACAAGGCATGATTCGAATTCCAACACTTGTTTAAGCAGACTAATGAGCTGACCATTAGATCAATTCAAATTGATTAGATAGTGATTAATTTAGTCACTAGTTTTTGTTCGTACGTAGCAATTTTCTTTTTAAGTCTTAAAAGAGTAGTTCAGTTAAATTATGATTGTTCAATCAATCACTGTATATCACTAGCAGATTTTCTCTTGCTTGCACCCATATCCATCAAATTGCTAACAAATATTTCATCATCAGAATTGGTTTATATGATTCCTGCAGCACTATCATCAAATTCCATATTGAATCCAAAGTTAGGATGAACTTGAAAATGATACTTCCTAAGAGTGACCACCACTTTAATCTTATATATATATATATAATGTCATGTTATTAGATGCTCTTTTTTTACTTTGCTAACAGGTACTTGCTTCAATCTCAATCTTGCTCAAAGCCAAAAATGCTTCGTGTCTGATCAAAGTAACAACTAACACCTATAACATTATATTAGTGAAAGCAATAATAACAAACGAAACTAATTAAAAGGCATATATTTTTAGTTTGTTTTCGTTTTTAATTTTTATAATTTTGTAAAGGAACGAAAAAAATCACAAATTAATTATAATATGAACTCCTCATGTTTAATTTAATTATCATAAGCTCTATACATATTTATGATGCTTTATTGCTTTACTATCTATTCATTTTTACAATATTTATATATTTGGAGTTATATAATATAGTGTCATGTATATATGTATATGTATAGGATTCATGGTGAATCTTGATACATATATAATATTATTTAAAAAATAAAAAAACCACTTTATATATAATATTCTGATACCAAACAAATCATTAAAATCTTATAGTGACGGTTGCAATTGGATCTCTGGTGTGGTTCCTTAACTACTTGTTCTCCCTCATAATAATTAATTAATATCAACATCTTGCAGCTCCTTCAGCTAATAATATATATTTGTAGTACTCTTTCAATTTCATTTCCTTATCCTTATGGAACATAATCTTTCTTAAACATCATGCATGGATTTCAATTCAGTTGTGTCTTTTCAGCATATTGGCACCTGGTCCTTTTTTCATTTTATTTGTATTAAGTAGGGTATAGAGACTAGAGAGTATGTCCCATATAAGTATATGTACAAAAATTTTAATTTATATGCAAACTATATAATAACCAACCTTTGTGTATAAGTATATAAAAAACATTAACTACACATAAAAAATTAACCACAAAATTAGTTATTTTATATTTTATATATAATTTTTACACATTAATTTATATTTTTAAACTAAAAATTTAGTCAACATACAGAATAATTAAACCTACTATAATAAAATAATTAAATATGTCATAATAAAATAATAAAATATTTTGTTTTTTACAGTACGATCATAATTTTTTATTAAAAAATCAAATACATATTTTTATATAATATATAGTTGACTATTATATATACATTTGTGTGTGTTTTCTTTTCATGTTAGGATTGGAAATCTAGCTAATTATTATTCTTTATGTCGTCGTGACGTAATTGATTCTATATTTTGTTTCCTTTTTCATTATTTAGTTTAGTTCATTTGGCGAACAGTTGGAAAATAAAGAGTTTCGGATCAAAATAGGAACACTTTTTGCTTTCAAATTTCAATTTATTGATTCTTCATGTTTTTATTTATTTTTCCCCAACCTTTTTTGTTACGTCAAAATATATTAGATTCTCCAACCCATTAATTCATTCCCTAGCTATAAAAGAGTTGAAATTCTCTCTAACTTTGATTCTTCTAATTTCTCATGGGCTTAGTTGCTTTTATATTCCTAGCTACTAAATCATCACTAGTAAAGTAAGCTAAAATTAATTAAGATTCTATATATATAATTTTGATTTGTACTCCACCACTTATATGTTTAGTCCTAATCCAAATTGGATAATGGATCTTAATTATATCTATATATTCTTCTAGCTATTTTCTTCGTTTTTAGATTATATGCTCTTAATCATGCATCAGCCACTAACCTAGTAACCTGTTTTTTTTTTTTTTTAGTAATAACTAACAAGGTACAGCTAACAAGCCTCGTATATATACCGAAACGAAAAAGAAACATTCCAAACCAAGCTCAAGGCTAAGAAATATAGTGCTAGTAGATAGGTAGGTAGCCACATTATCTTTGGCTGTTAAAATTGCAAATCAAAATTTTCAACATCTAAACACCTACATATACTTAAGGGTTTTCTTTAATTATTATACTCTTTTAAGATAAGGCGTGCTTCGCTCATCCCCCAAAACTAGTTTATGGGGTGAGGAATGCCATCACACGTTACACCCCTTCACATCTAGGAATGATCATCTAGAGCGTGAATAGAACTCGTGGTTGCCCAATCATCATTGAATTGAATAGACTCCAATATCATCTTAGAATTAAGATTAAGTGAGTCTAATTCAATCACAAAAAATAAAAACTAGTTTATGAGATGAGGAATACTTCACATTTATATACTTTCAAGAGATTATATTTTTAATCGGTGTGGGACTTATAATAATAATAATATCTGCATGTAAAATGACATCTGAAATATAGACATATATATATTTTCTTTCAAGTAATTAATAAAACATGTTAGGTTATATTTGACAGTTTTATACTATCATCTTTATATAACTATATCTTCATATATTATATTGTATAAATCTTCATAATATATATAAAGAGATAAATGCTATGATAAAGAGTGATATTTTAGTGAATAGTAAAAATTACTTTTTTTAAAAAAGAAAAAATTTCCTAAAATAAATATTATCATACAATGCATATGTTATTTCTAAATTTCGTTAAACTCTTTACTGTTCACCCAATTATCATATATTGTCCTAACTTTGTTTACTTCTTGCCTTATCATTAGGAGGTTGTGCCTCTATACTCCATTGAATTTCGTGGTTACTAAATACTAACATGTATGTTGAACACTACCCACTCCCTGTTTTGGGATTCTTGTGGGTTTTTATAATGATCGAATATATATATATATATATATATATATATATATATATAT
>JASCZI010060539.1:43128-79704 GCA_036250425.1 Stylosanthes scabra
CTTGTCTTTTAAAAGATAATTTTTTTAAAGTAGTAGCATATGTGTTTGGCAAAATCAAATAAAAATTGTCTTTTAATAAGCACAAGAAATAACGATTGTGTTTGGTAAATGACTTTTAAAATTTAAAAAGACCATTATAGATATATGTAATAATAAATGTTAATATTTATTAATAAATGAGGTTATATTAAACTTTTTAATTTTGATAAGCAAACAGGTGTCATTTTTTGAAAACTCCTCCTTAGGTGCTTTCAAAAGTACCCTATCTTCTAAAAGTTGTAAGTACAAGCACATCGTCTTTTTTATTTACCAAACATAAAATGAGATGCTTGTGCTTTTGAAAAGCTCTAGCACCTTTCCGAAAGCTTTACCAAACCAAACTTTGATGGTGGCAGTGCATGAGTTATGGATGATAACTCATATAATATATGAGTGATATTTTTATTCTATTTGAATGATAATTTTTTAATTTCAAATGGTAAAATTTTTAATTTATGTGTATTAAAATTATAAAAGAGTGGTATAAAACATGATGCAATAATGTATAAAATAGGGATAATTACTATTAATGCCACAAACGTTAACTGTGAAAATTTGATTGGTCACAATCGTTTTTTTTTAAAAAATACCACGAAGGTTATCGAAATGCATTAAAAAGACATTTTTACCAAATTGCCCTTGGCTGTTACTTTCCGTTGTTGGTAGTTGGGAAATTAATGAGAAACAATAATTTATTTAGAAAAGAGAAATGAAAAGGCCATTTAAAATCAGAAATCACATCCTTAAATCTAAACCAACGAAAAATCAAATCCCAAATTCTAAACCTACCCAAACTGCGAAACCCTAATTGAAGGTTGCTGGGTGTTGGAGTGGTGCAGCGAATGGAGTCGCAGAGGTCTGGGGGGTCGAGGTCATCCAGGAGCACGACAAGCACAAATAGGAGACTGGTGTTTTGCCACCATGGAGAACGGGCAGCGCTGAGGGTTTCTGGAACGAAGGAAAACCCTGGGAGGCGGTTCTGGGGCTGCTCGTATTATGAGGTTAGTAATTATTAACACTAGCGTTAGGGTTAGGGTTCATTGCTGATTTGGTTAGGAAGCTCATTCTGGGAATTGCAGATGCGTAGACACTGTGGCTTCTTTAGGTGGGTTGACCAAGAGCTACCAGAAGATGAAGCAGAGGAGGTGAGGGTGAGGCAGCTTGTAGAAGAGGATGCAGAGAAGGTTAAGCTAAGGAAGAAAGTGTTGTCCCTGAAATCGAAGTTGAGGACATGTGAGCGGAAGCTGAAGATAGTTTCATTCATTGGGATGATAGGGTGGCTCTGGCTAATCAGCATCTGGCTGCAACAGAAATAGGCAGAAGGTGATCATCAGTGAGAGGTGGCTGTGGTTAATTGTGTTGGGAATTAATTTTGTTGTTTTGGTGGTGATGGGTGTAGGATTTAGTTTGAGGTAGATTTAGGGTGCAAGGTGTTGTAGTTGTGTAAATGTGATGGTGTTGGTGAATACGACTATGTAATGTTGTTAACAATGTTAATGGTATCAATGAGAAAATGCAAAACTATAACCTTGAAATTGAATCCATGAGTTGCAATGAAAATGTGTGTGTGTGGTTCTGGAAACTGTGAATGAGTTCCTGCTGTAATTTGAATGATGTTGGCAATAAAATGAAACTAACATGGAGTTCATATGACCAGCCCTATAACTCAAATCAAAAGTAAATTTCACAAAATGCATAAGTCTGGCAACTTCCATAAATCAGAGAAGGGATTTGTCTTAAGATTACATAATCATATTTTGCCCAACCCTAATAGCTAGCTAATAAACAACCTGAGATTCTTTTACAATCCAAGAGTGCAATACATGTACACAGCAAAATAGACACATCCTAAGAGCAAAATATACACAAAAAGATGGTTAACAGTAGTTTAATTGTTTGTCACTCCACCAGTGACACAAAATGCAAAACAAATTTAGGGCATTACCAACAATACATAGCTAATCAACCCTACATCAACTAGTTACATAATCACCATAAATATTGTTCCAAGCTCTTGGGGGAAGCCTAGCCATTTTCCTTAGTTTTTGAGGAGACACATGTACTCCTCCTACATTTCTGACACAGAAAATGGGCCTCTGACCAGTGGGCCGTGAAGAGCTGGGCTTGCTACTGAGCTTGGGAGCTGCATTTGTTATTTTGGTGGGCTGAGAAGATGATTGTCCAGTGAGCCTAGTAGTTGCAGCTGATTTTTTTTGTGGATTAGGCTTGACTGCAGCTGATTTTTTTGGTGGATTAGGCTTGGCAACTTGGGTTGCTGGTTTAGGGTTGCTTGTTGACACTCTGACCCTCCCTCTGCTTGATTGACTAGGGCCTGCTGCAATGTTAGATGAGTTTGGCTGGCATAAAGAGGAAGCAACTTCAGAGAGCTTCCTTTTTCTGGTGAATGGTTGAGGTGTTGGTTGGGACAATGACTTGGCAGCAGCTCTGATGAGGTGTTTTGTTGTTGCTTGGCCCTTACCCTTTGAAGAGGATCTTGTTTTTGTTTTCTTAGGAGGTTGGGCCTGCAAAGTTTACATCAAATACATCAACAGACACAATTTATAGCAACAATGTATCTAAGCAAACAAAAACAATTTAAAGTGACAGAAACAAAGTATTGGCATATATACAGTTCTCCAAAACCCTATATGAAAAAATTACAATAAAACCCTCACCAACCCTAGATCATGAAAGAGATATAAATACTCACAGCCTTAGGAGGTTTAGGGCAGCCTCCCCTTTTGTGGCCAGCAGCACCGCAGTTTCCACATCTCTGGATCTGCCCAACCCTTGATAAATGGGTTTGGTTTCTTCTATCCTCTTCATCAGGGCCTCTTCTCCTCTCCTGCTTAGCTGTTTCTCTGCCTCATACACACACCAAAAATCACTGTCATTATCCCCAACCGTCAACTTCTCCCCACCAACGTACCTCATAGCCCCTTCTACATACCAGAAATACCCCTTGTGAAAAACGGTAATGTGGAAGTAAACCATCGTGCACTGCCAGAACACCCTAAATCGCAAGAAAGAAACAAACCCTAACACCATTAACCTTCTTCATGCAACAAAACAACAGACTAAAACCCTAAAATACTCATTAACGGTAATGAAGTAAACTGAGTAGAGCAGCATTATCGGTCTCGATTTTACCTGCCAAAGTTGCAGTGACGGTGCTCCCAAGCGGAAAAGCCTCCTTCGCAGAGGCAAAACTCTCCGTCAACTAACATTATCAACGCTTGTAGCCACCTTCGCCGTCGCTCTCCGCCGTGTTCGTCGCCGTCGTGGTCGCTCTCCGTCGGAAATCTCTCTCTGCTAGGACTAGGTTCTCTCAATCTCTCTCAAGTGTTTCAGTCACGACACAAGTGAGAAAGGGGGCTTTGCAGGAAACAAAACGTCCCCCCAAAGGCCCAGGGGCATTCTCATCCAACAAAATTGGTTTGGGCCTTTTTAATTTGCTAACTAAACCTTTGTATTCTCTTTGAGAAAAAAAAAAAAAGATTATGACAAACTGCATTTTAGGCCCGCCTTTGTGGCAATAATAGTATTTATCCCTATAAAATATTTATAGGTGATGAGAGAATCATGATAATAATAACCTAATATTCTATAATTATGAATAATATCAAATTAATAAATATAAATATGAGTTGATATTAATTTATGATAATATATTATAACATAGATAATATATTAAGAAATTAACTTAATAATTTTCGTTAAATTTTTTTTACATAAACAATTTTCGTTATTTAATAATCACTGGTGTATCTCTAGACGACAAAAAAAAAAAAAAAGACGAAGAAAGAAAATCACTGGTGTATCTCAGTCCAAAAAAAAATAAAAAGTCACTGGTGTATGCAACCAGGTAACACTTTATGCTTCCTCTTCTTATCAAATCGCTATGCTCTTATGTTTTCCTAGCTAAGTTTCTTCATCTCTCATATAAAGGTTTGATGATGATTAACGATTGACGCACCGTAGGTTTGATAAGTATGATCATGAACTAGAAGCAACTAATTAGAAAAAAACTTGCATAACTGATAACTCCCCTCCCCCTTCTTAATTAGGGTTTCACGGTTTCACTTTCAACTTACTAGAATTCCTCCTCTAGAATCTAATTAATTTCGTAATTATTCTTTATTCTTTTCTATATACAAATCAAGGTTTCTGTTTTGTGTTTTTATTGAAATTATTCAGAGCCCAGCACGCATGGAACCACCGCGAATGCCATACAATCTTAGACCTCGTGATCGTAAAGTCGACTACAGCTATTCAAGGTTGGGTCCTTAATTACTTTTTTTTTTTTTTTAGCTTTCTCATGATTTTCTCTTTTTGCCATCTATTTATTTATTCTTTTCTTATAAAACAATGTGTTAGAAATCGAAGACCAAGAAGGGTTACACGCGAAGAATCTATTAGGAAAGAGGAGGAGAAAATACAGCTTCAACTTGATGATCCTATTAGTGAAGAGGAACTGGAGTAAGTAAATAATGTGGTTTATTTGTTATTATAACATACCATTATTCCTATTATTTATTATGTATATATATTTGCCTTTACAGCGATCAATATGAACGCTTCTTGAGGAAGTACTTTCTAGAGAAACATTATCCTTATCCATTAATGACGATGAAACATTACAACGAGAACCGGAGAGAGGTTTATTTTTAACCTTTCATTCTTATATATTTATCTTGATTTTGTTTATGATGCTTACTTGTTTTTGTTTTTCAGGAAGAACAATTTGAGGTTACCGAGGATGTTAGGGATATATGCTTTATGTATGGGAATGTTGGTGATGCTTTTCGCGCAATGCACTTTAGAGCCAGGCCTAAGAAAGAAATCTTCAGATGAAGAAGTTCCTTGTGTGGATTTTTTTGCCTTGCTCCATATAATGCCTAATGATGACACTCATGTGTGTTACTGTGTGCCTAATCCTGATTCGAATCCTCCAGACCGACGTATGTACTTTCTCTTAAACTTTTGTTTGCCTTGTTCTGTGAATAATAATGTATGTACCACTACTACAAATTGTTAGCATTTTATTTTTACTTTCTGGATTGTGGTGTAGATGCTCCTCTTTCCAAATACGTTCCCTTGCGATGTGAAGTTTGTGGTATTCCTGGAAATCAAGGGAAGTCAAGGTTCTGTTTAACTACTTTCTGCTCTGCTTTTAATCATATATATAATATATAATATAATTTCCCTGCAAATAATATCCCAAATCATCAGTTCTCAAAGAATTTTTACTCTATATATATACATTTATTATACATGCTTTACAATTTTCCTCTTATGCAGTAGTGGACCCAAATGTTCCAAATGAATGAAGTATTTGAGAGCCATGGTATGAAGTACCGTTTCAGAGAAGACTTGTAGCAAGTACCTTTTAGAAGCACTTTTTTATAACTGTTAGATGGCTATTTTCTGATGTATATATTGACGACACAGTAACTGATTACACATACACAAGAAGAGAATTCAGTTTCCTACTCTTTTATGTCTATATTGTTATCGTTACTTATTTTTCAAACAAAGCTTGCATCTTAGATTTGGATTATATATGTATCTTGGTACATTCATGGCGTTTTCAATGGAATAACTCCTTTTTCTTTGGATCTTAGATTCTTGGACAGTTGGACGGAATAGAATCTCAATTATTATTATTTTTTTAGATAAAACTCAAACACAAGATCTTTTACCATAAAGAGGAGAAAAATAAATGTCATATGAGCAGCTCATTAGTAGAACTTAGAAGCTCAATTATATTATTCATTCTACCAAAATACAAAACTAAATATGTTTGGTAAAACAAAGAACTAAGTATGTTGGCCTTCATAGATAATACTAATGGAAGATTATCTCGACCACTGATATTTCGTTGTTTTTAGGCGTTGATCTTGAATAAAATTAATATATAATTAAAATCAATGGTTAAAATCGTTGGAATATTGATATGTCGCGGTTTTCGCAGCATACCGGATAATCTTCCATATACCGATGGAAGTGGTTTACAAAAAATAATTTGGAAGCTATGATGAGATTGAGGAAAAAGCTTTTTGCTCAACTAATACTTTTGGAAGAGTATCACAAGGACGAGATTTATTATTTCCTTAGCCTATTGAATGAGAGAGAAAATAACACATTGTTATTGGAGTTAAAACTCAAATTGGCCCCCAAAATTTGACTCGCACGTCAAATTAGCCCTTGAAATTTTAAGTTACTTAATTTGGCCACCGATATTTTCATTCCGTAACTAAAGTTGGCCCCTCGCCTATTTTCCGTTAATGCTGTGATGATGTGGCATGCTGACGTGGTTAGTCAGTGCCACGTGTCAAAAGATGGTTTATCCGCGCCTATTTTCCGTTAATGCTGTGATGATGTGGCATGCTGACGTGGTTAGTCAGTGCCACGTGTCAAAAGATGGTTTATCCGCGTAGAATCGAGTGACACAGTGGCATGATGACGTAGACAATAGTGTCACGTGTCAAAACGTGGTTTGTCCATGTGTCACAACACTATTTGTCCATATGTCACTAGTATGTTATCGTTGTACATAACTCAAATTGATCCCTAAAAATTTCACTCATGACTCATTTTAGCCCTTGAAATTAACAAAAACAAATCAAATCGGTCCATAAAATTATTTTTTATTTTTATTTTATAAATTTAAAATTATTGATATTCTTTTAATTCATTGATTTACTTTTATTTTCTACATATTGCATTGATACATAAATTCTTATAAATATTTTTAATTTTGATCATACTTATTTAATAATAATAATTAAATATTAATAAATTTTATAATATATAATTAAGTTTTTTTAACAAGGTAAATATATGATTGAATAACATATATATTTTTTGTCTTAAAATATTTATATGTTATAGAAAATTAAAACTTATCTAAGTCTTGTTTAATTTGTTAATAATCGTTAATACTATTAGTTAATAAAAAGAACCACTTATATGAAAATTATTAAAAATAATTTATTCATAAAATGATTAAATAAAAAGATTAAATTTATTTTTTATGTAAATATTAAAATTTTCATTTTCTTTATTTTTTTTAAATGCATCATCAAAATCAAATTGTTACACCCTTTGATTCATAAATCACATATATTATTATATTGTTATTATTGGAATAAGCAATGAAAATTGTCAAATTAATATATAAATTATGATGGCATTGTTTTTATAAATATAGTATCATAAATTTCTTAACTTAAAGTATTCATTTTCTATTGTGCAACAAGAATTTTTTAAAATTTGCTTGTAGAAAAATAGAAAAAAATAAAGGCTAAAATTAATAGGTTTGAAGAATATCAATAATTTTAAATGTATAAAATAAAAAAATAACTTTAGGGACCGATTTGATTTGTTTTTGTTAATTTCAGGGGCTAAAATGATTCACGAGTGAAATTTCAGGGGTCAATTTGAGTTATGTACAATGATAACATACTAGTGACACATGGACAAACAATGTTGTGACACGTGGACAAACCATATTTTGACACGTGGCACTATTCTCCATGTCATCATGCCACGTGTCACTGACTGCCACTGTGTCACTCGAGTCCACGTGGACAAACCATCTTTTGACATGTGGCACTGACTAACCATATCATGTCACATCATCACACCATTAACAGAAAATAGGTGAGGGGCCAACTTGAGTCACGAAATGAAAATTTCGATGACCAAATTGAGTAACTTAAAATTTTAGAGACTAATTTGACACGCGAATCAAATTTTGGGGGCCAATTTGAGTTTTAACTCGTTACTGGAGCTGCAACATGAAGTCATGAACAACGCACGTAGTCATCCTTAGTGAGAACTGAGAAGCGATGCATACAAATTTAATAAATTAAATATTCGTTATAACAATGTAGAGAAGAGTTTATGAAAATAGAAATTAAAGATGTACCACAAAATAAGAAAATAATACCTTGTATTTTTACTTTTTTAGTTAACTGTATAGTATATGTTTTCTTTTTTTTTACTAAATTTGTATAGTCATTTAATTAAAAAAAAATTGACAAAAAAATCTTTTCATGCTTTTTTTAATATTTTACTAAAATTAAAAATAAAAATATTTTTTTCAGAAAATATAATTTATATCTTTTAAAATTATATTCTTTACTCAAAAAAATATCTTAACCTAATAAATAAAAAATATTTTTATATTGTTTTACCAAAAAGCAATTGATAAATAAAAAGATAGTATCATTGCTTAGCAAAATATCTTTAAAAAATTATCATTACAAAAAAATTTAATATGAAAAACTCATCCAACATCCTCACGAAACTAAAAGATAAAAATAATTTTGGTTCCGCTATTCACACATCATTTTAGTAAATACCAAATTGACACTCATATAAAATACGGTGAATGAGGCATTAACCATCTTTTTTTTTGTTATCTGTCTATAATAATCATATTTTTATATGAATAACATTATTCAAATAATTTTATAGGTACTAAATTTATTTAATTCATTAAAGATAAAGAAAATTAAATAAATAATTCTCTGGCATTTGGGCTTCGACCCATCATCCCCGGGAGTGAGAGGACATTTTGATATCCTATATTTCTTTCGTTTTTGTTTCCTTCGCAGTTAGTTCTTTCTCGTTCTCTCCCTTTCTTGTTTTTCTCAATTCCTTTTTTCCCCATGTAGTTGCTCACTTGCTCCAAGCAACAAGCATCCTCTCGTGATCTACGTCAATCAGGTAATACCTTTTTCTTCTCAATTGGTTCTTCCTTATGCTCTTCTGTGTCTCCTAGGCTTATTCGCCGATTCTTGGTGTTTTCTGCGTTTATTTTTTAATTATTTTATTGGACGTATATATGATGATTGTGGTTGATTAATGATTGGGAATTTGTATACTTCTCTAGGGCTTTGTCGTCAGGTTTAATTTCCATGGCTTTAGCGTCTAGCTAAACCTAGAAACTTTCGATTGGCATATGATCATGAACTAGTAGCAACTAATTAATTAGAAAAAACTTGCATGAATAGGGTTTCACCTTGCTTAGCTTCTCCAATTCGCCCTAGAATCTGCGTTCGCTTGTAATTATTGATTTATTTGCTTCCTTCTCTCTAATGTTAAGTTGTTTGTAATCTTATTAGTGAGTTTTAGGGCTTAGGATCATAATATATACAACAATTGTAATAAACCTTGTTAATATGAACTCGATCGTTAAACCATCCTTTAAAGAAAAAAGTGAAAGCGGTTTATCTTGCTTAGGTTCTTCTCGTTCCTCCTCTGATCTTCTGCTATGGTAGAAAATAACCTCGTTGACATGTCATCAAGGTTAGATAAGTTATGTAATTAGTTATATGTTTGGTTAAGTTTTTTTACGTAAGGTACTCCGTTAAAGCACAAATGTTATTAGTGCTCTGACTAATTGTGTTTCTTTTGGTCCATTATATCTCACTTAAGTGGGGTGATTAAGCCATTAAGACCATGTTACTCTTTGGCAACTATTAGAACTAGTATTTCATTAGTATTCGTTATTTCGGACTTTGTTTAAAAATGTGATTATCAAATTAAAATCAGTCATTATGAATTTATACATATATGTGTAGTTTTATCGTTTTCAATGTGTATTTTGTATTTAATATGTATTATACATTAGTGGTTGATTTTAGTGCGCAAATAGCATAACCCATATGTAAATGGTGCTTCTTAATACAATGTTTGTTACAATCGTGGCTATTTAATACATTGCTATGACCGACTGGCGACTGTATGAATACTGGTCTGAGGTTAGCCATGGTCTACTCGTTTTAGTTCACTCTTTGACATACATGAACATGTTAGAGGCAGCATTGCATGGTAAAGCTATTATATGGATTACAAATTGGGAGGTTGGTTGAGTCAACAAAGATTCTCTACTTTGCATCCATGTATGACATGCATATATCAGAAATTCTTTTTGGTTTTGGGCAAATTGTAAATGAACATAACATGCACTCCTCTCTAATTTTGTATACAAATCAGTAATCTTTTCCCCCCTTTTGGTGTGTTTTTACTTTTCATTGAAATCCACGGACAGCATGAAACCATTGCAAGTGCCATACAATCTTAGATCTCGTGATCGTGTAGTTGACTACAGTGATTCAACGTCTCGCAGGTCAGGGTTGTTACTATTTATTATGAGCTTCATGCTTTCTCTTTTCGATGTCTATTTATCTGGGAATATTTTAATTTGTTCTCAGATCTCATACAATTTGCATATGAAAATGCAGATCAAAGCGTGGTAAGGTCTCCGCTGGAAGCATTGTATTGGAAGATTCGCATGGTAAAGAGAAAAGAATGTGAGTAAAGACAAGCTTTGTTGTTGTTGACTTAATTTATAGAAATATATTAGTTTTGTAAGTTTCTTTATCTCATAATTTTTTTTTTAATCAAAGAGCAAACCCTCAGTGCCCCACCGGAAAGAATGCACTTGAACATCCTCGTAGTAAAAAAAAAAGAAAGTGAGTACACGATTTTGTTTCTGTTCACTTATAATTATGATTGATAGTAACATATATTACATGGAAAAAATCCTCTAAAGCGAAAAAATGTGTAAAGTGGTAAAATAATGTTTTAATCACTTTTTAATTTATAACTTTTATTACTTGTGGGTTTCACCATCTTAATTTAAGAAAAACTTGATCGTATATCAATATATCAATTTGTTAAGTATTATAAGTGACTCAAATACTGTAATTTGTCTCCATTCCTACAGATTTAAGTGTTTACACTATAGTGACAAGCTTGAGGACGTGTTTCCTTTTCCATTATTGGCAATGCAACATTACAACAAAAACCGAAAGGAGGTGCATTTTTTTTCCTAATCTTATTCTGTAAATTCCCGTTTTCTATATTACTTTCATAGTTTCAGGTTAAAAAATTTATTTGTTATTTGTTTTCCAGGAAGAACAATACAAGGTTTCTGAACGGTGTGAGGACATGTGTTTTTATGTAAGGAAGGTTGGTTTTATTCGATTATTGCACTTTAAGGCCCAGCCAATGCTTGGAAATTCTCCCACTAGGCATTTTTATGCCTTTGTTCATCAAAAGCCTAATCGGGATACTCATGTATCTTACTGTGAACCTCATCCAGATCCTCCAAAATCTGGTTTCTTTTTACTAATTTTTTCATTATTTGTTTCCTTAGCTTCTTTTTGCCATTAGATATTGTTAGTGACACAGAAATTTTCACTTTTCTGTCATAGGTGGTCCTTCTGTTGCCAAAATCGTTCCATTGCGCTGTGATGTTTGTGGTCTCAACGGCGCTGAAGAAATAAAGGCAAGATCAAAGGAATTGAGGTTTGATTCAATTACCTTCCTCAATGTATCCATGTATAATAATAGAATTTATAGCTAATTTAATTAGTGAGTTTCTTGTTTGTAGGGAAATATCAGAAGCTCGAAAATTAGCAGGTGGAGAAGAGTCAGATTCAGACTACTTCGAGTGAGAATTACTTAAATGCAGTTTCTGTTTTGATTCATTATTTATATCTCCTAATACATGATGGTATTTAAGTTAAACTAGGGCTGATTTATTTTGTTGCTTTGCTTCTTTATGTTTTTATGATTTGTGCAGTGGTTTCTCACGCCTAGATTCTACTTCAAACCGTGTATACTGGGCTCCGGGGCGTACCTTTGGTGGAAAATGGTTTAAGTAGTAGCACCTTTTTGGCGGCTGTTAGTGGTAAGTGATGTTTAGTTGGACATATACTACTTTATGTATTTTTCTTTTCTTTTTTTTTTTTTGAGGTAGATTATATGGTACATATACAAAACTCACTTGTGGATCAGTTTTTGCGCAGAACTTCTTTGGAACGTATAGAGAAGTTGGCTAGTGTCCGTGTCCCACAAACTGATCAAGTAATTACTATTAATATTATGATGATGATGATAATTATTAATATTAATGAAAGCATTTCTGGCATAAGAAAATTTTTTATTCTCTTCAGTTATTTTCTTAGTATATTCTTCCAAATAATTAAAAAATACAATAATTCTATGTGAAAAAGTGGTTTTGGCCAACCAAGTGCAACCAAGTGATTTATTTCTATGCTAAATATATGACTATTTCGGTGTCACATAGAACTTTATTTAGGTGGATTTTTTTATACTATTTGACACCGAAATAATATTCTATTTAGCATAGAAATAAATCACTTGGTTGCACTTGGTTGGCCAAAACCACTCGTTCAAATAGCGTTACTTTAAAAAATATATATATTCTTAGTACAATCTTGTCATTTGAACAAATGATTTACTAAAACAAATGGTTAATCAAGTGATTTACAAAAACCACAATCACTCTCATTAAGAAACGCGTGTACACACGCGTTTAGAAACTACTTGCTTTCTCAAAACGTAACCACCCACTCTCCCATTCTTTTCACTAGACAAAAACATTCAAATCTACAAAATCAACTTCAATCGTTCAAAAACTGCTCAAAATCATTCAGAAACTGTCAGCGTAGCTTCTTCAATCGTTCAAAAAAATTGAAAAAATTGCGCAATCGAAAGAAGAAAAAGTTGGAAAGTACGTTTGTCAACCATCGATCCAACATAAGCACTTCGAATTTGAAAGGTAGAGTTTATCTAGCACTATTTTACTATTTTTGGATTTCTATCATGGGTTCTAGTTTAGGTTTTCGTTTCAATGCACTTTTGTTTGGTTTCTATTTAATTTAGATTCAATTTCGTTTGGTTTCAATTTCTGCGCAATCTAGGTTATGATTTTTGAATTGTGTACTTTGGTTGGCTTATGATTTTGTTATTTCAGATTCAAAACCTTTTTGATATTGTTTCTGCGTAATTTAGGTTAGGTTATTTGTGCATTTCGTACTTGGATTGTTGATTTGAATTTTAGTTGCTTTTGATTTTGTTATTTCAGATTTAAAACCTTTTTTATATTATTTCTGCGCAATTTAGGTTCGGTTATTTGATCATTTCGTGCTTGGATTGTTAATTTGAACTTTAGTTGCTTCTGATTTGTTTATTTCAGATTCAGAACATTTTTGATATCGTTTCTGCGCAATTTAGGTTAGGTTATTTGAACATTTCGTGTTTGGATTGTTAAGTTGAACTTTAGTTGCTTCTGATTTGGTTATTTCAGATTCAAAACCTTTTTTATATTGTTTCTGCGCAATTTAGGTTAGGTTATTTGAACATTTCGTGCTTGGATTGTTAATTTGAATTTTAGTTGCTTTTGATTTGGTTATCTTTTTGATATTATTTCTGCACAATTTAGGTTAGGTTATTTGAGCATTTTGTGCTTGGATTGTTGATTTGAACTTTAGTTGCTTCTGATTTGGTTATTTCAAATTCAAAACCTTTTTTCATATTGTTTCTGCGCAATATGTGTTTAGGTTTCTGCGCATTATGTGATTTGATTTGATTTTTGTGTAGTTCATCTCATATTTGTTTTACATTTCTATTTACAGGAACCATGACAAAGAAATCTTTAGCAAAGAGGCATAAGACTAGTGGAAATAAGAACAAACAATATGATGTAAGTTTCAGTATACCTAAGGTTTTTGTCACTTTTACTTGATTTAAACACAATAATATTTTAACGTGCATTCTCCAAAAAATTTGCAGAAATCAAACAGAACAAGGTGCAGCCCGAGCGATGTTGCAAGGTTAATCAAAGCACTTGGAAATGAGCAAAAGGCATGTGTACGGGATATGGGATTTGGTGCTTTCGAACACCTCTCCATAAAAAATATGAGCAAAAGAATCATGATGGAGCTGGTAGATTGTTTTAACACAAAGGACAACACCATGAGGACAACATTAGGAACAATAAAGCTCAATGTGCCTAAGGACGGTCATCCCCTCGGGCTAAATGCAAGGGGGGACACCTTTGAGAAGAAAATAGACAACAAGCAGCTGAATGACGAGCAAAAAGCTGCTGTGAAAATGTTCAAGGGTGTCACTTCAAAAACTTTGAAGAAAATAGTGATATAAGCAAAACCAGATTCTGAAGAAAACACAAGGAAATTCAAGGGGGCGTTCATTCTGTATGTCTAGAAGATTTTCTTGTGCGCAAACAACAGCATGCCTCTTTCACCAAAGCATTTCCCACCAATTGTCAATGTCGACAATACAAGAGAAATGAAAGGGGCATGCCACGTGTGCAGCTTCCTTCTTGATGGAATAACTAAGATGAGGCACAAGAACATGAAGAGGGTTGAAGGCTGTGTCTTTGCTTTGCTGATAATATATATGCACGAGACACACTTCGGGAAGGACTCCAAAGATGAAAAAGCTCAACCTCCATGGGTGTCATATTGGAAAGGGGAGACGCTGAGCAAAAGAATGAGAGTTGAGAAGACAGATTCCACTGTAAGTACTTTGATTTATGCATGTCTTTTACATTTCTGCTCAGTTTAGGGGATTATTTGTATATAATTTAATTTCTGCACAAAATGGCATTTCATTTCTGCGCAGTTTAATTCTCTCTGCTATGTTTTTGTGCTCTATAGGGGCTGCTTCGTCAAGCTAACTAAAGGAAGGAAACTACAGAGAAGAAAAAAACAAGTGAGCTGAAAAATGTACAAAAACCAATAAAAATAGGGAAACAGGAAGCATTGGCGAGCAAATTGAGAAAGTCTTTGGAGATAGAAGATGATCCTAAAGGAAAAAAGAAACATGGCAGGAGGAAACATGTTGAAGACGATGAATCTAAAGATGAATCTGAGGAACATCCTCAGAATTTGAATCTGAAGATTGATTCCTCAGAATTTGAATCTGAGGGTGATTCCTCAAAATCTGAATCTAAGGGTGGATCTGAATTAGAACCAGACTTAGAGAAAACAGCTTCTGAAGATGAGAAGTAAGTAACTTTTTATTTCTGCACAATTTCAATTTGAAATGTCATTTCTGCACAATTTAACATTTTATTTCATTTCTGCACAATTTGGCATTTCATTTCTGAGCATTTCTGATTGTTAATATTAATTGGATTTGACGCTTTTATTGCTTTATGCCTGAAGTAATTATCGACGTGATACAAGATGCGTTCCACATACTGCCCTACAATATAGTTGAAAAAACATAAGTATTTTGTAACAAAAATATATACTTCATTTTGTATAAAAAACACCCTTGCCTCAGTCCAAACTCGAAGTTTTTTATACAAACTCGAGGTTTGAGCCCAATCTCTTCCTTGGACGACCTCTTGACCTCATGTGTTGCGGCCTTTGAAGATCATTGATATCACTTTCAGTGCAGTCTTCGTGTGATATTGTTGTTCTTCCTTTCTCATTAGCCTGCTCTTTCTCTTCTTCTTTGTATTCGTCAAGCTCACTGAAAATTCTGTCCAGACCGCGATGTACAATCGCTATCCGTCCATTGCTTGTTGATCCGACTTGACAAGCTTCGAAACAGCGAGACAGTGCACCATTGTATCTCTGCGTCGTTTCGTCCAAAATAGGCTCGTCGTAGCTGCTCCTGATGTTCGTGTGATTCCTGTTAACATTCTTCCTCCAGCGTTCTAATACATATCTTGGATCAACCTTATCCACTCTCTCATCACTCAACACCATCAAAGAATGGGAGCATAAAATTCCTCTTGATTCGAATAAAAGACACTCGCATTTGATTTCCCCTGTTGTTGAATTATATATCACTTTGTATCTATTGAAGATTTTGCTTGAAAGCTCTTCAAGTACTTGGTATGAAACGATCCCTTCAACACAATAATTTCAGTTTGAGGTACAATTAATCTTTCCTCTGAATTGTCACTATAAGAAAACAAGCCTTTTGCCACGTTTAAAAAACATGGCTAGAAATTGAGATAAGGGTGGCAGAAGAATTTCGCCACGCTTTTTATCTACGGGCACGCTTTTACTGGGGTCACGTATGCGTCCGTGTTCTTTGCTCTATCGCCACGTTTTTTGATGGACCAAGGGATTCTCTTGGAAAGCCTATTGCCACGCTTAAAATACGTGGCTATATGTGAAATCATTTTGCCACGCTTCATCCTCGAACCT
Source organism: Stylosanthes scabra (assembly GCA_036250425.1). NCBI lineage: Eukaryota > Viridiplantae > Streptophyta > Magnoliopsida > Fabales > Fabaceae > Stylosanthes > Stylosanthes scabra. Next base: position 59,181 of record JASCZI010060539.1, read on the forward strand.
ATTGCCACGCTTTTCCATCATATATGACTATGGTTAAGAAGCGTGGCATTAGAATGTTCAACTGCCACGTTTTTCTAAGCGTGGCAATAGAGAAATAAACCAATGTCCAACTAAAGCTATTTCCACCCTTTTGAAGCGTGGCAAAATGATATGACCTTTTTTTATTTTCATAATTAACCAGGTTAAAAAGTAAGTTTTTTCTTTAAAAAACCTGTTAAAGCCAAAAATTTAAATCATTCCATACAAACTAGGATGAATAATAATCCAACATTGACACTCTAATGTTGAAATCTTCACAACATTCAAACAAAATATCCAAGGTTAACACATAATAACATGAACCCAAAAAGCTATACATCATCATAATTTGACAAAGAAATATCTCAATGCCACAGACAATAACATGTTTACTTGCTTTACAAAAAAAAAATCACTACTTGACTAACCCTCACTTGTGATGCTGGTCCTATGCGTATCCAATTCTTCTAGAACCAATTTCCAAGTTCCACCTCCCAATGAGCCAGCACCACGATTCCTGATTCAATTACACAACACCACCGAAATAAGCAAATATTTCAAGTCAAGGTGAACAAGGGAAGCATTATTCAGGATAAAATCTATTTTTTATCCAGCAAGTCTTCTCAAAATAGGGCAGTACTACATTAAACATGCTTTTAACCAAACATAATCTTTATGATCTTCTCCTAACAAGGTAGCCATTTAATTTTTATAATTCACATCTAAACGATCAAAGAATTAGTCCTTTGCAAACATAAGTCTAAATTCAAACGCAACAATTAGACCTACTGTAGGGGCAAAGATTTTCATGAGCAGATCATAACCAGTCATCCCATGCATAGAATAAAGAAAAACAATTAGAATAAAGTGTTAAATCATTACCTCCTCTTGCAAACTTGGAAAATGATTATAGATAAAGCAATGTCGCGACTCCTTGTTCTGAAGAAAAACATACATCAAAGAATTAGTCCTTTGCAAACATAAGTCTAAAACAAATGATTAAGAAGCAAGGCTAATGTTCTTAGTCACAAAGACCAAAGAAAAACTCATGAAGCAGTGTCTCAAACCATAAACTTCAATGCCAAATCATAATTATTTATACCATAAACCAAAATAAACTCAATAGAATACTCACAGAATACACCTGATGGCCAATAACAACAGGTGCATTCTGGAGAATGAAATGTAAGAAATTATCTGCACTTTTCAGAATCTGGGAGAGTTCTTCTAGGTGAGGATTGCCTCTCAATGTTCTTTATCCTTTCTTACAACTTCTCTTGGAGTATCTGCTCTCTCTGGATGCTTGCTTCAAGCAATTTCTCTGAATGCAAGGCCCTTTGTTTCCAATTTCTCTTTCTGATAGTAAGAGTAAAGAGAATTAGTAAATAATGTTGATGAAGCATAAAAAAAAGGTAGAATCAACAAATCAACTTAAAAGGTTACAATTGGCAAATCAACTTCATAAAAAGGAAACTCTTTCACCTAGCTAAGCATAGTAAACACTCTACCACCACAAATCCTCTATCTCAATGCAAGTAAAAAGTACAAAATGTCTATATATAGACAAGCACCTGAGAATTCCAATATAGTGGACTAGTTTTCTTGTCAACACCACCTGAGAATATAGAAAGCATTCAAAAACTAAACAGAGTGGAGAATACTTACTGCAGAAAAATATATAAACAAAAACTCTTTAAATTTAATAGTGAAGAATATTTATTGCAGAAATATTTGAGTGACACATGGAAAAATACTACACTGAAGCATGAAGAAAGAGATCATGGCTAACTGGGCCATATATTATAGAGTGGACTTCATTTGTAGGGGTTCATGTCTTTCTAGCTTTAGTACATTCTGTGAGATAGACCATATCCTATAACCAAATCAAACACATACTTATTTGAGTCACAAAATTCCAAATAGAATTGTTATTTTAGCATCATGAAAGGTTCATTATACCTCAACTCCTTTCTTAATAGGAAGATTGTCATTTAGAAACAGAAACCACAGTTAAAAAAATAAAAGCAAGTTGTCATGTAATATGTCAAGAAAGAGAAATTGACCCTGATGATTCAAGATGTGCTGAATTCCTTATATATAAGTTGCAGAATGCAAAGGATAAAAAGAAAAATTGAAATAGTTAAAATTGAACTCAATTGCAACTTCTTTGTCAATCTGAATATCAATACCTGCAGCACAAACAAACTCATCAAAACAATCAGAACTCTGAATTTTCTACGGGATAGCAGGTTAAAAATTGATTAAAAATTATAGAAACCACTCTGAAATAATTAGCAGAAAATCACCCTAAAACTTTAGATGCATGAGATTTGGATTAAAAATTTAAGCCAAGCAACTAACAAATACTACTACTACTACTAATCATACGAATTAATTTAAATCAGTTTCTTAATTTCTCTCCCATTTTCTGATATCACTATAATGAAGCAAAAATAGAGAGCAAAAAATAAGATTGTTCCAATTCCAAAAGAGAATAACATCACTATATATATACTAACAAGAACATGAAATGATACTAATACTAACAACAATGGAACCCTAGATGATAATAATAATTAAAAAGAGAAAAGAAAAGGAGATCGAGTTCATAAGCGGAGTGTGAGATCGAGGTTAACGTTATCAGAAGTATCGGAAGAAGACGCCGGAGCAGGAGCAGCAGAACCAGATCCATGATATTGATTTTGGGGTTGTGACAATGATGGGATTTCGGGGTTTCTTAACCGACTACAGGTTGCAACTCACGAGAGCGGTGTGAGGGTGAGCTCGGAGAAGCAGTCACAGTGACGAAGTGAGCAAGGTGGTGAGTGTGAACGGTGACGAAGAGAACTGAGAAGTGGGGGATGTGGTGAGCACAGGGCCGGTGAGGTTGAGAGACAGTGAGAGACGGTGAGAGACAAACCGCGCCGGTGAGAGACTGTGACGAACCGCACCGACGAACAGCGCTGTTGAGAACAGACAGGCTCCGTGACACAGAGCGAGTTAGAGCGAGGCAGAAAACGAGGGAGGAAGGGAGAGAGTGAGTGAGAGTGGCGAAGGTGAGGGAAGCGGCCGGCGTCGGTCGATGATGGAGCGCTGATGACTTAGGGTTGGGAGTGGCTGAACGGTGACTTAGGGTTGGGAGAAAGGGAGAGTAGGGGTACACGAGGGTGGAGAAGGAAGAATTAGAGTTGAGCAATTTCTCGTTTTTCTTCACCAAGTGTTTGGACTTTAATTTTATTGTTTTTGTTTTTTACTAAGTTTTGGGTATTGGTGGGAACTCAAAATTTGGGTGGGAACTTTTTGCCACATTTTTGTTGGGTGCCCAAATTAATATGTCAACAGCCACGTTTAAAAATAGTGGCCTAAACTGTTAAATATGGCCACGCGTCAAAAACGAGTCCGGTAGTACGTATTGCCACGTTTTATAAGCGTGGCAAGAAAAAGCATGGCTACATCTCTTATCAATAGTCACCCTTGGAAAAGCGTGGCTGCTTATATTTTCTGCCACATTTTTCAAGCGTGGCTAAAAATTAGGGGTGCTATTAGGCCATTTTTCTTGTAGTGTGTGCTTGAACTTCTTTGAACTTTGCATGAGTGCAAACCTTTTCAAATTGAGCTTCTATAGTGGAGTTTGTTGCGCAAGGTATGTTGCTGTTAAAATCTGCACAATCAGTTTCCCTCTCTTTTTGTTCTTTGTTACGAAGATAATTGTCGTATTGCTTGACCATCTGCATCAAAGAATTCTTCGGGATGATGAACTTGTTGAAGAAAGCATGCATGCTCTCACTACGTTGCGTGCTTCTCATTCCAGCCCAAAAATGACCATCCAAGTAGATAGGAACCCATAGATCACGATCCTCATAGTTCTGCGCAGAAAAAAGTAAGTTGTATTATATTCTTAAACAATTTTGACATAATCAATCTAAAATACCTTAAATAAAATTCTACGCAGAAATAGTAAACATGAAACAACTAAAAACTATTACTGAATTGCGCAAAAATAAGTGAATAAATGAAAAATTAAAAATACAAATTCAATTCGAATTATATAATGATGAAAGTATTATCTGCGACCCACTTATTCCCAAAAAGATCATGCTTGTTGATAAATGCTTTCCAGTTTGTCTCAAACATATATATTGAACGCGACGACCACACTACATCGTTCATCTCTTGTTCAATCTCAGTGTGTCCTTTGAAGCCATTCGATTTTTTAGGGATCTTCTTCATTATGTGCCAAATGCACCACCTGTGGATTGTTGTTGGCATGTACTCTTGAATGGCTCTCGACATTGATGGGCATTGATCGGTGATGATTCCTTTCAGTGGCTTCTCTCCCATGCAACGGAGCCAACACCTAAAAAGCCATTTGAAAGACTCTGTGTCTTAATTCTTCAGTAGCGCACATCCCAGAAGAATAGAATGCCCATGATGATTGACCCCAACAAAAGAAGCAAGAGGCAAGTCATACCTGTGAATTGTTCAACTAAAACTTCAAACTTTGCAGAATGCGCAGAAATGGTAAACCAAATTGTACAGAAAAGAGAAACCAAACTGCGCAGAGACTAAGATAAACCTGTTTTTGTTGTATGTTGTATCAAATGAGACAACATCCCCAAAATACTCAAAAGCAGCCCGGCTCCTTGCGTCGGCCCAAAAAATTCCTTATTGAGTTGTCCATATCAAGTACAAGTTCATAAAAGAAATTTGGATTCTTTTCCTTCATCCTAAGAAAATAATTCCCCAACTCCCTTGCGTCGTCTTTTTCCAAAACATTACGAACCTCTTTCGTAATGAAGTTCCTCACATCCTTTTCTATGAAGTTTAATTTGTCGTGTCCGCCGACTGCCACTACAAGCGATTGATAACTCTTTTTTAGTGGAATCCCAGCTTGATCATTAATCTCAATTGTACGGCGGACATGCATGTTGAGCTCTCGGTATTGAGGAAACATTGATGCATGATTTGGAGCATGGATGTGAATGTTCTAAAACTACTTTCGAAATCTGCCAGAAATCAAAATACTTCATATGATGGACACAGATTCTGGCTGGACAATTAGTAGCATATACTGCATTAGTCTTCTTAAAAACTAGCACATCCGACCTTCTTTTCCCTTCTCTATTACATGACAGCAGCTGGTTCAATATTTCGTTTGATTTCTTGCACTTATTTGTGTTCCTAATTTTTATAGTAAACCCTGCCCGTTTAGCATAATCCCTGTAGAAATTCCTAGCTTTCTCAAGTGACTCAAAAAACATGCCAACTTTTGGAACATAATCCTCATCAACATCACAAGAAAACTGCAAAAGAAAGCATTAAATCAGCAACGAAAAGAAATCACGACAAGTGCAACACATTAAATCAGCAAAATCTCAAAACTAAGCACAAATAGAAAGCCAAACTACTTAGAAATGAAAGCACAACAAAAACACCTAGAAAAGAGTGAGAATAAATCACTACAACAGCAACAACTTAAAATCAACAAAATCTGCAAACTGCGCAAAAATGCAAAGCTACGTTGCGCAAAAATACGAATCTAAAATGCGCAGAAATAGAAAGCCAGAATGAGGAGAAATGAAAAACCAGAAGGAGAAGAAACTAAACTAATAATGAATGAACAAACAAAACTAAGAAACGCTAAAATTAGTTCGAAAACGGAATTAAACCTGTTCTGTGTTGCTTAAATCACAAGAATTATCCGAAAACAAATCCACTGATGGATCTGAACTCGATCCTTCCATTGTAGCAGAACATGAAACGCAAAAAACAGAGATCAAAAGCCTAAAAGAGATAAATCGAAGAAGAAACGTTGAAAAAAGTGAAATCTAAGAACAGAAGAATCAAACGGCGAAAACCAAAACCAGATCCAACAACATCGCAGAAAAAAGAAAATGCAATTACAAGAGCTATATGGCACAGATAGCGTCGCAATTGAAAAACATAGCAGAACGAGATTGCAGAAATCACAAAAGAAGAAGAAATCACGAATCACAGATTGCAAATCATGAAAATCAGATCAAGGAAGAAGAGAGAAAAGAAGAACGAAGCAAACTCGAAGGAAAGAAAAACGGAAAATAACAGAATGTGAAATTAGGCGCGTCCAAAAATAATATATTAGAAATAATAAGGGACATGAGGCGCGTGGAGTAGTTTGTTTGGCTAACCACTTGGTTTGAAAAACCACCACTACAACATTGCTTTTTTGTACCGACGACCATTGGGACACGGCCCCTACCGACGGCCAAGCCGTCTGTAATAATACAACAGTCGTCGGTAATATTATGCATTAAATGCACGCTAAAAAGGCGCTGCGTACCGACGGCTAAGCCGACAGTAGGCCGTCGGTAAAATTAGTAATATTTTGGCGCCAATGGGAGCCATGACGGCTTAATATTATCGACGGCTCAACCGCCGGTAAGCCGTCGTCGCCGCCGCCATCGTGAAATATTTATATTTTTTGTTAATATTACAGACGGCTAAGCCGTCGATAATATTACAGACGGCTTAGGTAATCCGTGGGTAATAACAGGTGATTGAAATTCGAGTTGCTCAATATTACAAACGGCTAAGTCGTCGATAATATTACAGATGGCTAAGCCGTCGGTAATATTGTTAAAATTTGAAATTCGTGCCTTCCTTAATATTATCGACGGCTGAGCCGTCGCTAATATTATTAAATGAAACGCAGCGTTTGATTGTCATCAATAATATAATTACCGACGCTAGGCCGTCGGTAAAATTAAAAACTCATTTAAAACCGCGTCGTCCTTCCGTCTTCCACATTCTGTCTGTTTCTCTATCTCTCTTCGCTTCCATTCTCTCTCACCACCGCCCCCAACCCTCTTTCTCTCCTCATTTTCTCCCTCCTCGGAGCTCCGTTCGCGATTCCATCGCCGCCATTGTACTCGTGGTGTCTTCCTCTTCGATTTAATTGGTTTACTTTTTTTTCGTGCAGTTTTTCCATTTTTTTATACCCCTATTTGTGTTATATTGTGTGTTTAATTTGTGCAATATTGTTGAATTTTAGTGATATAGGTGCACTACTACTGCTGTTTTTGGAGGGTGGGGATCGTCCGTTGTATTGTGGTTCTTGACGTTGCCGATTTTTGCCCTACACTAATTAGGTTGGTTCCCTTTACCTCATAAGTTTGAAAGTTGAATAAATAAATTATTTGGCATAAATAAATAAATATAAATTTGATTGCATATTCAGGATAGAGACTTGAACAATTAGGATAATATTGTAGAATGGGAGAGGAGAATGAATCTATGCGGGGGCGTAGAGATCCTTCCGGTTTGTTTGCTGTGAAGATTGTGTGTGTTTGCTCTGTATTTGGTGTGGGGAATAAGGTGGATTAGAATAGCTAGGTTTAATCAACGTAATTGCATTGTATGTTAATTGTTGGTTCAAATTATATTTGTTTTGCAACTTTGAATTCATTTGGGGTGTTCTAATTAGGGTGAAACTCTGTCAAAATTTTTAAAAATTATAGAAAAAAATTTTGGAAAATTTTACAAATGTAGGGAAAATCATACCACATAATAATAGAGCAATCTCGTTCGTGGATGTACGATAGGGTTTATTCAAATAGAGGGGGATTTAAACCGTCATTCATAAATGGATTGGACCAGTTCTTGGTCTATTGTAAGAGCCTTGATGACTACGTTGGGTTTGAAAAGATTAGATGTCCATGTACGAAGTCCAAGTGTACAAAATATAAAACTATTGACGATGTAAGGGTGGATTTGTTGAGGAAGGGTTTCATGCTGAATTATAGAACATGGGTACAACACGGGAAAGGGAATTTGGATGACTTAATTAGGTATGGGCTTGGTGGATACAATGCAACTAATGAGGATCCCTCAATGAACAGTTGGAGTGACAACGTAGTTAGGTATGAGTCGATGGTTGCGAATGCTTTTCCAGGACTTGAGACATTAGAGGAAAATGATGAAGAAGAACATCATGAACCGAATCCCGAAGCACATAGGTTCTACGACTTACTAGAGTCAGTGAGGAAGCCGCTTTGGGAAGGTTCGGTATTTTCTCAACTCTCAATTGCGACTAGAATGCTAGCCATTAAATCTGAAAATAATTATTCACGGCATACATTTGAACAAGTGTCGGGTCTGGTGAGAGAGGTAGCCCATGATGCTAGGGAAATTCCTAAGAATTATTACGACGCAAAAAAGCTTACTTCTCAGTTGGGTTTGAAAGCGATTAAAATTGATTGTTGTGTCAACGGCTGTACGTTGTATTACAAGGATGACGAACAGTTAAGCGAGTGTAAGATCTGTAATTCACCTAGGTATAATCCTAATAAACGCACGAAAAACGTTCCTTTCAAAAGAATGCACTATTTGCCACTAATTCTTAGGCTTCAACGGTTATTTGCTTCAATGAGCTCAGCTCCTGACATGAGGTGGCATTACGAGAACCAACGAACTGATGATGTCATGACACACCCTTCTCATGCTCTTCAATGGCTTCAATTCGATCAAAAACACCCTAATTTTTCAGCCGATCCCAGGAATATTAGACTTGGTCTTTGCTCTGATGGGTTTGCCCCAAATTCTAACTTCAGCATTCCCTATTCTTGTTGGCCCGCAATTGTCACCCCTTACAATCTTCCACTAGAAATTTGTATCTTTATCTGTTTTTAACGTGTGTTATTCCCGACCCAGACAATCCCAAATTCAAGATTGATGTGTACCTTCAACCCATAATAGATGAGCTGATTAGTTTGTGGAATCCGGGAGTTTACCTATGATGTGTACACAAAGACATTTTAACCTCAAAGCTGCTTTGATGTGGACTATAAATGATTTTCCTGCGTATGGTATGTTGTCTGGTTGGGTGACTCAAGGTAGATTGTCGTGCCCTATTTGTATGGAAGATACCAAAGCATTCCAGCTGAAGCTTGGTGGGAAGAAAAGCTAGTTTGATTGTCATAGGCGTTTCTTACCCCAAGGTAACGCTTATAGGCGCAACCGAGGGTCGTTTAAAAAGAACACCGAGGATCATGATGAGCCTGCTGTCAGATTAAGTGGGGAGGAGGCGCATTACAGGGTTAGGGATTATCCGAGAATAGTTGACATAGGGCGTCAAGTGCAATTTCCAGGTTACAGGGTTGAACATAATTGGACCAAAAGAAGCATATTCTGGGACTTACCGTATTGGAAGGATCTTGATGTTCATCATTGTCTTGATGTGATGCACATTGAGAAAAATGTATTTGATAATGTCATTCACACATGTATGGATAGTGAGAAAACCAAGGATAACCATAAGACTCGGATGGATTAAGCAGAATTGTGTATGAGGTCTGAACTTAACCTTGTATCGCTCCCCAATGATAATGTCGCGAAACCTAAGGCTAAAGTTACAACAAAGACAAAGTTTGTGTCGTTGGTTGCAGGAATTGCGACTTCTCGATGGGTATGCCTCAAACCTAAGCAAGTGTGCTAATGTGACGCAAGGAAGACTTCAGGGAATGAAAAGTCATGACTGTCACGTGTTTATGCAATGCTTATTGCCTGTAGCACTTAAGGAATTACCTGATCTAGTTTGGAAGCCAATTACTAAGGTAAGTCAATTTTTTAGGAATTTGTGTTCTCCAACACTTTCTCTTCAAAATCTGCTTCTTATGGAAGAAAACATTCATGTTATAATCTGTAAGCTAGAAAGGATCTTTCCTCCCGGATTCTTTAATGTGATGGAACATCTTCCGTTGCACCTAGCATGAGGCACGTGTGTGTGGTCCAGTCCACTACCGATGGATGTATCCATTTGAGAGACAAATAGGTGCCTTTAAGAGATCAGTGAAAAATCGTGCCCGGGTAGAAGGTTCCATCTGTGAGGCGTATTTGTCGCGGGAAACTATCTTCTTTTGTTCATACTATTTTGAGCCGCATGTCGAATCAGTACGAACAAGAGTTGGTCGCAATGAAGAGGGTGAAAGGGGATCAAGTAATGTTACGTTCTCTGTTTTCAATCAGCCTGGGGAATTAGGGGGTCGAAAACAACCTAAGCGGCTAACTTTTCGTGAACTTAATTGCTCTGAAGTCGATGAAATTCGAAGGTTTGACGACATAACTCATAACTTATTAAATTTCAATCAAACAATTAAAGTATGTTAATTCATGCAATTAAACTGTTAGGGTGTATGAGGAGATTCACGGTGATATGCAACAATTTGCAAAGTGGTTTCAAAGATATGTGAACGATCCAACCAATGGGGTTACAAACCCTCAATTGTTATGCCTAGCTTTCGGCCCACAATTGGAATATACTAGTTAGACACAGATGAAGGTAAATGGCATGAAGTTTCATACACAAAATAATTCAAGCGGAAAAACGACGGATAACATGGGGGTTTATTTGAATGGTGATGTCGGCCAAGGTGAATGTAACTGGTGCGGAATTCTGAATGAAATCCTAGAGGTGGAATACTTGAGGGAACCAAAAAAATCGGGCGGTTCTGTTTAGGTGTGAATGGTACGATCCGGCGAGGCCTTGTGGGACTAGGGTCCACAGGGACTACCAAATCACTGAGGTTAACCACAATAGGCGGTATGATCAATTTGACCCATTTATACTAGCTCAAAATGCATGCCAAGTATATTACATGTAGTATCTTGGTCGTGACAGATCAAATTGGAGGGTTGTTGTTAAATGTAAACCCCGTGGGAGAATTGAGTCACAGGAGGTGGTAGTCCATGATGAAGCGTATCAGTCAACAGAGGAAATACCTGTAAGAGTGATAACTGAAACTGAGATTCCCGAAACACTTAGATCTTCCGATAGAGAGGTGGATATGTGAATGCCCAACTGCCTAACACTAAAAATTAGGATGAGAGTGAAGAAGATGAGGGACATAGCGAAGATAATGGCTCTGCATCAACAGATTCTTTATCTCCCCATGATGATGAATGACAGTAAAGTATCTAACTCAAAAATATTTAATTTAGATTGTTATGTCTGTTGTTAGTTTTTATACATTAATATTTGTATGATATACTTGAAGACTGTGTTACTAACTTTTATACATAACTGTCAATTTCTTTCAGGACATATGACTAGGGGGACCGAGGTCGAGGTAGGGGTCGGCTTAGAGAGATGACTGGCGTTCCCCTCGACCTCGAAGAGGCAGAGGCTGGGACCTCGATTCCACCACCCACATCTACTCCGGTGGTCCCAACACCTTCCTTGTCAGAGGATTTGCCTGCCATGCGGATGATCCCCACACCCGAATCCAGGGTTTAGTCTTTTGAGACAGGTGCTCGTTCACAGATACGGACCCCTGCTGAGACCCATACTCAGACCGCTACAGAGGATGACGAGCCCCCCCTCCTGAGCCAGATCCGATGTCTTATCCCCCGGTTGACAATCCTTTGCAGGAGAGGGAGGAGGAGGACATAGCTTTGGAGGAGGAGCTTGCTAGACAGACTGGTCGTGTTTACCTCCGCTGGGACGGCGGTAACTGGTAAGAACATTATATTTTAATTTTTTAAATCACTTTAAATGTATTATTTATTTTATCAATCATTTACATCTTTTTTATTTGACTATATGTTATGAAATAAATGAAACAGTTAGAATAAAGTACGCAAGGGCACAACCAAGATCACCTGGATCTTTGAGAATTACTACAAGTGGTTTGTGTCCCAGTTCAACATGACACCTCCTCACGCGGTCCAGTTTTGGTGCGACCGTTGGAGAGTAACATTCTCAACTTCTTTATATTTTACTATCTTGCTTTATTATTCATTTTTAAACCACTTGATATGAATAACGACATTTTCTTCATTTTCAGGCTTTTTACCGATTACAACGGGGATATGAGTACATGATCTACGAGTCTTGGTGGATGAGAGCAGCCAAGCGACTCCGTGCGATCATGCACGAGATCCGGAACAAGGGGGCGCCTCATGCGTGAATACGACAGGACTTGTGGGACCGACTGGTTGAGTTCTGGCGACAGGAAGACTTCAAGAATTTGAAGCAGGTCAACAAGTAGAACCGGGCATCCTCGACGGGTGGATCACTTCACACCGGGGGCTCCACCACGTACGAGGCCACCAGAGAGAGGATGGTAAGTTAACTTTAATATGTTTAATAAAACTTTAATAATTACGTAGTTACTTATTTATGTTCGTTAAGTTTAATGCATAACTGCTATTATTAACAGTCGTTGGAGCTAGGACGAACATCCTAAACACATACTTGAAAAAACTAAGGGAAAAAAAAGTATGAATCATTCAACTACACCCATACAGAATAACTTCAAGAAAAAAAAAAAAAATAGACTACCTCATTACTTAAACAGTCAATTCCATTGCGATTGGCTTTCAAAATAAAAGTTCAAATATAAACACTTAGAATGGAAATAAGTATACCTTTATATATTAGTTAGTATCAGTAAATACTAATGACAAAAGAATATTATAAATAAGGGGTTACACTATTATATTTGGCTATCAAATTAATGAATTGTTATTAGATTTAATTAAAGTTCCTTTTTTGGAGAGAGTACTTACACATCTATTTTAAAATTTTTTAAATTGATTATTTCCTAATTATTATGATATATATGTATCAATTCAATGTTAATACTCTGTACTCAATTTTAGTACTCTTAAAATAAGTGTATACCCCTATATTTGCTCAATTCTTTAATTTCAATAAATATATTTTCAAATATCCCTCCCACAGTCCTTATATATTCCTTCACTTGTTCAAAATTGTTGTTGTTTTTATTACTTTGAATCCTTACCAAAAAAAAAAAAATCCCTAATTTTAAAATTCTAATAGACAGAAAAAGATCAAAACTACAAAATTAATATACCAAAAATTCTTTGATCAGAACAAGCACATACCCTTGATCAAAACAAGCACGTCCATCGAATAAGCACCCTAAATATCTCTAATTTGAATCGTCACCCAAAAACACTATAATTTATGTTTGTCATTAGATATACCAACATATTAATGTTAAAAGTAATTGGCTTTTTGAAAATTAATAAATTGTGCCTTAAATAAAATAATAAGTTTCGCCTAAAAAAAATTATAATTATAAACTTTCTTGGTAATAACTCAATTTGATTTTGTGACCAGCCTGGGATATAGTTAATAAAAAGACACTAATTAAAAAACATTACTTATGCAGAATGGCAGAATGGAAATGACAAAAGCCTTCCTATAAAATCAAATTTGCTGCCTACGATATGATACATATACAAATATGTTAGACAAACCAACTTACACATAAAAAGAGACTAATGAAAACAAAAGAAACACTAGATTTTCTAAGACATTTGGGTATTGCAATTGGTACCCCAATCTGCCAGCAAGAAGGTCAACGTACCAACCTGGGCACAAAAATAAATATTGATGAGTCACTTCTTCTGCTGTTTAGTTACAGACATTGGATCTAACTGCAAATAGCCATCATCAGAAAGTTGCTCACGGATATAGGACATTGATCGTTGGCACCCAATGTGTCCCTAGAAACCTGAAACCTTCTATCTCACTAACCTAGTTAATTTGTCTTTCCACATATTATTTTCTCTTTACTAGGAGTCTTCTCCCTAATTCAAAGAGTATACATTTATTATTTTGAGAGTATTAATATTAATTATTTTTTAATTATTATATTATATATTCTTAATAACTCAATATTAATACCATCTACTCAATATTAGTACTCTCAAGATAGGTGTCATACATTTATATTCGTCAAATTATTTAATTTCAATAAGTATACTTCAAAAAAACTCTTCCTATCATTTTCACATATTCCTTTACTTGTCCTAAATTGTTATAATTTTCCAATACTTATATTACTTTAATCATGACTACTATAAACCGTTCACTATATTTATTTATGTCCTAACGTACTAATTAATTGCCTAATAACATAATAAAAGTCGAACTTGCCTGGCCTAATTCGTTCTCAATAATCAAGACAGCAAGGTTATTGTTGTGAAAATTTATTGTTTGAGTATAATATATAATCAATTAACTCTGTTATGGTTGACTCTCAAAATGAATGTATTCATATGGTCATAATAAGAAAATAGTATAAATAAAGGGTTATATGGTTGTATTTGGCAAACAAAATTAATGAATTGTTGAATTGGATTTTTATAGTTTTTCTCCCTAACTCAGAGGGAGTATACGCCTATCTTAAAAATATTAATATTGGTTATTTCCTAATTATCATATTATATATTTCTATCAATTCAATATTAATATTTTGTTAAAAATATTTTTAAAATATGTTAAAAGATATTTACAAAGGTCGTCTCTATACGTAAAGTTATAATTTTTTATTGAAAAGTTGTATTTCATTGAAGGAATCTATTCCATTGAAAAGTTATATCTTCTCAAATGAATATTTGTTTATGCATAAAATGGTGCGTAAACCATTGCCTATGCCAAATTAACAGAACAAAGAATATGTCGATACAACAACCCATCCTCACATTTCTATGTCTTCCATCTCAATTGAAAAGATAATAAATATTATCTTGTAAAATATCATTGGTGTAAGATTTGACTGTGTGAGTGCAGAAACAAGTCAAGTAATATTATCTTGTAAAATATCATTGGTGTAAGGTTTGACTGTGAGAGTGCAGAAACAAGTCAAGTGTTCTTCATTGTATCTTGTAAAAAATTCGTCAGTTACCCATTATGCACATCATTGTTGGGTGGTGGGAACGAATTAAGGCCTTGTTTAGACGGGCTTCTCGCAAAAGATCTTTCTTCGAGCTATCTTTTTTTTAAAGATCTTTTGTAAAAGAAAAAATAATTTTATGTTTAGATATCTCATAAAATAATATCTTTTTATTTATCATTATGTTTGGATATAATAATGTAAAAGTACTTTTTTTATTCATTTATTATGTTAAAAACATTTTTTTTCGAGTAAAAAAATCTTTTAAAAAAAGATGATTTTTTTTATTTTACTAGTGCTTTTATTTTTACTACTAGAAATTATCCAAACATGCTAAAAAATATAAAAAGATATTTTTTATCAAAAAAAAAATTTTTTTAACCAAATAATGGCATTCAAACAAGCTCTAACCCTAAAGTAACCTTGAAAAGCCCAATATTATTCTATGTTCCTTCCATTAGAGATTCTCCTCCATCTATTCTAAGTACTTCCAAGTCATCCCTATATTCACAATTATTTTGGGGGCAAATTTAAAAAGTTAGTTTAAAATTATTGAATTATGCTATATTCACATAAAAAAGTAATTATTAAATTAGTCATCATTATAAAATATATATTAAAATATAAAATACGCATGGAGAATAACTGAAAAAATATAATTATTCATGCACAAATACTTAATGTTGATTTAATGATTAAATTTTAATGTGCAAATAACAAATAGTATTGATAAAAATTATATAATACTATACTATTTATATGGTCACTTAAAATAATACTATTTATATTTAAACAAAATTTATTAATGTAATTTTTAGGATATAGCAAGGTTTTTTTCTAAAATAATATGTAGTAAGATTTTATTAGGTTATTAGATAAATATGATAATATATATATATATATATATGTATATTTTGTAATTTTGATAACATCTTTCTAATATTGATTATGTAGCACCATTGTTATTTGTTAGGCTATTAATATCTTTCCAAACCATGAGATAAATAAATACATAAACTTACAAAAGAAAACATTTTAATTCTCACTCCAAATGACCATAACTTTCGGCCAGAAAAAGATCAATTTATTTTATGGTTTATAAATTTGGAGAGTAAGGGCCGATTTGGTAATGCTGTGGTTCTAAAAAAATGGCTGAAATTTTTAGGCTCTCAAAAAGCAGTTCTCGGAGAGCCATCGCCTCAAAAGCACCCTGGCTCTCAAAAGCCAGGAACAAAAGCTCATTGGCTTTTCGAGTTACTAACCATAAAAAGGTGGCTCATATTCTCAAAAAGTAAGAGCAATTGCTCAAAAAGCTTTACCAAACAACCGTAAGACAATATTTGATTATGGAGACAAGACATGAAAAATATATGAAACATGTTGAAACCAGGATAAATTGATCCCTTTATCAAAGTACGAAAATAACATCATTCTATTAGAAGCCAAAGAACATGTTGTAGGTAGAGTAATTTATCTTATAATAAACAGTTAAAACTTAATTATTTTATAATATAATCCATTCTCATAAAAACAACTCTTATTTTTTTTGCGATTCAAATTTTTTTGTACTAGATTTTATTATTTCTATGCTCAAAATTTCTACGTTAGAGTTCATCATTTATGTGCTTGGCGTGTGGACCTATTAAGTATGAAAATAAATGGATGGATACATGGATGTGTGTAGAGTGTACACCTAAATTTATTAGTAATATAATTAGTTAGATATGTATTTGTTTTATCATGATATTCTCTTGAAAGTAAAAGAAATTCTTTCTTGAAATTGGTTTGCTTGTGTGGTGTTGATGTAGAGGACCGCTCATATGGCGGCTGATCTTATGACAAGAATGCTGCTACTTCTCGTTAGAATCATATTAAGTGGATCTCTTTGTGATCTTGTTAGAAGCTCCTCACTAGTTTGATGCTCCTGGTTGTGTGTTCTTTTATGTCAACAAAGAAAGATTGTTGATTTCTTAACATATCCTTCATTTCCCTACTTGTTGAGATTTCTAAACTAAGTATTTGCCAGATTAGGTAATATTTCATTTCATATCTTATTTGTAAAATTATATAACAATCAATACACTCATTTTATAAAATCCCATATAAATGGAGCACTTATCTTCTGAAAAGATCAATGGTGACTAGTATAATTTCCATTTTTAAACGTTTATGTGTTGTACTAGATTTGCATAGACATAATCTGTTACCAAATGATTCTGTACCTTTTACATTGAGTATCCAATTACTCCTAATCATATGGCTAAGAGCTATTTTGCTTAGTGAATTTCCTGCATCCGCTTCAGAGCTTTTTTTTTTTCGGTGATATGCTAATTTTGAAAAAAGGAGGAGAGAAGAAGAATATTTTAGATCTATACAAATTAATGTAGACAGTGGAGGAGAGAAGAGCATGATGCATTTGCTTACAAAACTTTCCTAGGATCTTACTTATTCTTTTACTTCATTTTTTTTTATACACAAGTAGAAAATTTACATGGATTTCATCACCTTAGGTATTGTTCAAGACATTCTTTCAATTTTTGGAAAGTCACAGGTTTTGACACAAATGAGTCCATACCATTTGCATAACATTCCTCTGCACTCTCTGATACTGTGTTTGCTGTCATCTGCATTAATAATAACATAAATCAATAAAGGTTCATTTATAACAAAAGATTTTGCTCATGGAAGATGCAAGTCATTTCAATGTTAAAATCACTTCCTAAACTTTTTGTCCTTTCAAATTTATATCAAACAATTAACATCAGTTTGACTAGAAACAGCTATCTAAATTATAGTCAAATTTGAAAGTTAAGTTAATCTGTCGCCCCTGTTGTTCAGTTCAGCATGGATAACAAGACTAATTACTCACCGCGATAATGTGGATCCGCTTTCTAGGTGGTACACAACATTCATAATCTGAAATTTGTTGTATTTGTTCAATTCCAGAACTTTTTGCAGCATCCCAGTTTCCAGTTTCCTCGTAAGATCGAATCAGTTTCGTCGTCTGAAGACCGTTCATAACTGGCATGAAAACGTCCTGTGGAAGTGCAAAGTTCCAAACTATTAGCAGAAGCTATAAATTTCTAAGCAGAAATTGATCCAAAATTAGGAACATATATATTAATAAGCAGCGCTATTTCCAGCAATCATACTTATGAGATAAACCATAAGCAAAGTATGAATTCCAGCCGTAACACTTAGTAGCCATGAATTAGATAGGTTTATGCACATGAAGGATTTATAAGACCATGAAAAGGTTTGAACAAGAATTTCCTGCCCTGAAGTGTTGACTAAGAAAGAGTGAAGATTAAAGAATCAATCCCGTTAAAGTTGAGTTTATGTGTTCAAATAACTGTTTTAACAATAAATTTGAAAAGTAATTATTTAACGGCAATACTACATGTACCATTGTACACATTGTACACATCCGTATACATTATTTAGTAACACAGAAAAATATAAACATTAGCACGAAAAAATATAAATTTTTGTGTTAATATTCACATTTTTCGGTATTACTAAATGGTGTGTATAGTGTGTCATATAGATTAAATCTTTATCTAATTAAGTGACAATTCATGTGTATCGTGTACTTTTTGACTAAATTGTCTTACAATAATTTTCAACTATCAACTTAATATGTTACTCATATGCAGTTGTTTTTCTAAAAAGTTGATAGTCAACTGCAATTAGGAATTGATTAAATTATTATCTAACAATTTTCAAACCGTCCAATTTGCAAAATTGCATCTGAGTTTTCATCAAGTTTAAAATGTAGAGCAAGATATATAGAAAGAAAATTACCATGAGAATGATGTCATAAGTGTGACGCTGAACCGCTTTAACAGCTTCAACTCCATTGTTAACAACATCCATACTATACCCTAACCTCTTCATCATTGACTGCGTCACCATCACATTGATCTTGTTATCTTCAACAAGAAGTATCTTCGGCTTCGATCTACAACACTCTTTACTACTATCTTCTTCCCTCGATCCACTGCACCTACTAACGCATCGCGAATTCTCATCTTCCTTCTTCATAATCAAACCCTCACACTTATTCGATGACTTTCTAGATTCATTATTCACTTCCTTCGAAGAATCACCACAACCCTGCCGCAATTTGACTGCTCCACCCTCTGAATTTTCACGATGATCCGATGAACTCGTTGATTCCGTCAAATCTGAAGCATCAGCAACAACCGAAGACGAATCTTCAACGGAATTTGTAACTGCTTTCGAAACGACGCCGTTCGGAGAAGGCAATGCGAAGGGATTAGAAGGAAAGCCGTTGAACTTGTGCAAGGTTCGCCTTGTGGATCCATTGGAAGAGAAGAGAGATCCCAAAGTGCGGGGTTGGAATTGGAAGAAGCCTTCGGTTAAATCGTCGGAAACGGCGTCGTTGTTGTCCACATCGGAGAGTTCGTCGGTGTCGTCGGAGTTTTCATCAGAAGAAGGTATTGAAACTTTGTAGGGAAGTATGAACGTGAAGGTAGAACCAACGTGTTCTTTGCTTGACACCGTTAAGCGTCCTCCCATTAACTCAACCTGAAACATTCAGGCACAAACTTACTTTTACTCAAAATTAAGTTCATTCAAACTTCAATTTGATAAATGCCAATCCAAATTACCAGACTTGATTTAAAAGAAAGTTGATTACCAGTTGTTTGCATATTGCTAATCCCAGCCCTGTGCCTCCATACTTTCGAGCGTGGTCTGCACTGACTTGCATGTATCTTTTGAATAAAGTGGGTATAGCTTTTTCTGTCACATTATAATAACATAACATTCAAGATATTAAGAAACTTGTCTGTAAAAATAAATCAACATATTTTTTAATCATAATCACTGTATATTAGACTTAATTTCTCATGGTTACCTGGTATTCCGATTCCAGTGTCATACACATCACAACGTATCCACACTGTTGTTTCAGTTGAGTGATTTTCCTCCTCAGTGTCACCATTCATTGAGTTATCACTCTTAACCGAATTTCGAAATTCGTTTTTAAACCCATGATTCTGGCCATTATGTTCATTGTGGTTTTGACCACCGTGATGGTTTTGATCACTGCCACTCTTTGATGGTGTTGATGGATATCTATGATCCTTCACTCCATTTGAACAAATTGTTGATTGTTCTGATGAGTTCATCTTTTGATTATTATTGCATTCTTCTGTTTTGGCAAAAGGTGGCTCTGGCACAACATAGAGGTTTATTCCAACTTTTCCTTCATGTGTAAACTTCACAGCATTGCTGCAACCATAGAATATTGAATTTGTAACTTCAATCCTACTCGTAGATTATTTTTATATATGGAGCAAGTTGTAACATTAGCAGATATTTTACTCAACATTAGCTTAAATTATATGTTACATTTCATAATGAATATAAAATATTGCATCTCCAATAACCAATCATGTTAGGCTTCATACCTGACTAAATTTGTGAGAATCTGACGAATTCTTAACACATCTCCAATGACCTGAAATTATGCAATGAACCAGTTCAAGTATTAAATTACTTAGCACATATTAGGTGAAACCATTCTGTGAATCATTTTAGTTAATTTACTTCAACATCAAACAATTTTATGAAAAGGATTAATATCAGCAGAGGTGAATTAGTCTTGAATATAGGTTCTATGACAATGCAAAATATTTTGTTGAAGAGAGCCTAAAAAATGTTTCATAATGTTCTTAGTTCTTACCTCAATAGGTATATCATCTGCCACATTCCCTTCTAAGGTTAGCATTTTCTGCAATGATGCTGCTGCTGTCTGAAGTACATGCTTTACTACCTCTCTCGGCCGGAATTTCGTG